>BPTQ01000004.1:82756959-83059570 GCA_019973895.1 Chrysanthemum seticuspe
AATGGGGAGAATGGTGTATCAAAGGTTCACTCTTGTAATAAATATGCTTTGTCTGTGAAATATGTCCCCCCTCATCTCAGGAATAACAAACTTGCTATTCAAACATATTTCTCATCCCTTAAGGATTGTCTAGAATGTCTACGTGAGATTGTTGAAGAGGATAAATTAGAGAAACCACTTGACAATGCAATTGGGCATGCATGCCTATATGCCAAACGATCTCAAGAAATTCTAGAATGCTTAATCACAATATGCCCAAAGTCCTTAGGTGAGAGAGTTAATCCTTTGATTCCATGTTCAATGCCTAGTGCCAAGTATGATATTCATTCGATGCCTAATGTTTTGAATGTGAACCTTAGTGTGCCTTTAAGTAGTTCAGATTCCAGATCTGTCAATGCTAAGAAAGATAACTCTATTGTGCCTTCTAGGAGTACAAATCCCAGCACTTCTAGTGTTAAGAAAGTGAACCTTGGTGTGCCTGCATGTAATTCAGATCCCAGAACATCTAAACAGGAGATGCAAAGAGTAGCTAAACCAACTAATGTTCCCATTCCCTCTACATGAGTAATCAGTGACATTAATGCAAGCAGGTCAAAGTCTCAAGACAATACAAGGAAGGACACGACCTCGCAAGCTAAGAATGTGCATTGGAAGAGAGTAGAAGACCAACCTAGGAACTTTAAGTTTGAGCTGAATAAAACGAATCGTGTTGATTCTAGTATTAGCCATAGGCGTACTGTAATTAATTCGAATTCTGATACTACTTGCAAACCTTGTATTGATGTCTGCTTGAATTCTGTTTCTAATCATGAATGTGGTGTTAATGTTTTGCCTAATGATGTTAATTGTCCAGTTAATATTGTTAATGTTAAAAATCATGCTAAGAAGGCTAAAAGGCAAAAACGAAAGAAAGTTAGAAAACAGTGGAAACCCACAGGAAGAACATTTAGTAAGATAGGCTATCATTGGATACCTGTTGGACATAACACTAATCAGACAATGCTCACTAGAAAATGGATGCCTACTGGTAGAACTATTCCCTTAAGAAGTGAGCACACTTTGAATAGGGCTAATACAGACACTAGTACTGCATCTATTCATAATGATTCCATTGCCTTAATTTCTGATATGAATGCTTCTATTTCTGATGTGGGTGTTCCAACCATTGTTACTAACCAAATGGAACCCATTCTTGCATGGGGATCCCAATTATCCAGTTATCCATTCTTGTCTGTGTTCAACTGCAGATCGTTCAAATCGTTCTGTGGTACCTGGACTCAGGCTGTTCCAAGCATATGAATGGCGACCGGTCGCGGCTCATGAACTTCGTGAGCAAATTCATCGGGACAGTTAGATTCGGGAATGATCATTTTGGTGCAATTATGGGTTATGGAGATTATGTTGTTGGCAAAAGTGTTATCTCCAGGGTTTACTATGTAGAAGGTCTTGGTCATAACTTGTTCTCTGTTGGTCAATTCTGCGATTCTGATCTAGAAGTAGCCTTCAGAAAACACACCTGTTTCGTTAGAGAACTTGATGGTAAGGAACTTCTAAGAGGTTCACGTGGTTCAAATCTATACACCATCTCTATCGAAGATATGATGAAGTCTTCTCCAATTTGCTTGCTGTCAAAGGCTTCTAAAACAAAGTCATGGTTATGGCATCGTCGTCTCAATCACTTGAACTTCGGCACCATCAATGATCTCTCCAGAGAGGACTTAGTTGTAGGTTTACCTAGACTCACATATGAAAAGGATCATCTTTGTTCAGCATGTCAATTGGGAAAAAGCAAGAAGTATGCCCATAAACCCAAACCTACTAACTCTGTCACAGAAGTTCTTCATATAATTCATATGGATTTATGTGGACCAATGAGAGTGCAGAATATCTTTGGGAAGAAATATGTGTTAGTTGTGGTTGATGATTACTCTAGATTCACCTGGGTCAAGTTCTTAAGGACAAAGGATGAAACTCCTGATATCATCATTAAACTCATCAAACAGCTGCAGGTTCGACTTAACAAAACCGTCAGAATTATCCGAACAGACAATGGAACTGAGTTTGTTAACAAACAACTTAGTGAATTTTATGAAAGCATTGGAATCAGCCATCAAAGAAGTGTTCCACGAACTCCTCAACAGAACGGTGTAGTTGAAAGACGAAATCGAACTCTTGTAGAAGCCGCTAGAACAATGCTGATTTACTCAAAGTTTCCAATGTTTCTCTAGGCTGAAGCTATTGCCACTGCATGCTACACACAAAATCGTTCCCTAATTCACACTGTTCATGGAAAAACTCCATATGAACTTGTCCACAACAGAAAACCTAATCTCTCTTTCCTTCGTGTGTTTGGTGCATTATGTTATCTAACTAATGAGGGTCAAGACTTAGGCAAACTTAGAGCTAAAGCAGACATTGGAGTATTTGTAGGGTATGCACCAAACAAAAAGGGATACCGAATCTACAACAAAAGAACCCGAAATATCATGGAAACAATTCACGTTACGTTTGATGAGCTGACCGGTCAAATGGCTCCTAGACAATCCAGTTCAGGACCCGCACTTCAAAACAGTCCCATTGGTTCATCCCTTGTACCTAATTCTTCTCCAGCAACTCCATACGTACCTCCATCTGAAGATGATTTAAAGAAATTGTTTGATCCTATGTTTGATGAACTTTATGAGCCAAGTACTAATGAGGTGTCGATTCCTACAACAAAGGCTGCTCATATTCCTGTGATTGAAGTCAATCCTTCAGTCTCAATATCATTAAGTCAAGAAGCGCCTGCTGCTGATCCTTCAGTCTCATCAACAAATCATCATTCTTCAAATGTACATCATGGAACTGTTTCTGGCATCAATGATGAAGTTAATCCCTTTGCTACTCCTGAAGATGCTCCATTTGAAAACATATTTGCTCCTGAATCTTCATCAGAACCATCTTCTTCAGGAGACATCGACTCTGCTACTTCAGTCCCTCAACAACTACCACATGAACACCTCAGAAAATGGACTCACGATCATCCATTAGACAACATCATTGGAAATCCCTCTCGTCCAGTATCCACACGGAAACAACTTGCAACCGATGCCTTATGGTGCTTCTTCAACTCCGTACTCTCTAAGATCAAACCAAAAGATGTTAAAACCGCCATGAATGAAGATAGCTGGTTCAATGCCATGCAAGATGAAATTCATGAGTTTGATCGACTTGATGTATGGGAGTTAGTACCTGCTCCAGACTGTGCTATGATTATTGCTCTTAAATGGATCTTCAAAGTGAAACTTGATGAGCATGGTGATGTGTTGAAGAACAAGGCTCGATTAGTTGCTAAAGGATACCGCCAAGAGGAGGGTATTGACTTTGAAGAATCTTTTGCTCCTGTTGCTCGAATCGAGGCAATCAGAATCTTTTTGGCTAATGCTGCTAGTAAGAACATGGTAGTCTATCAGATGGATGTAAAGACGGCATTTCTGAACAGAGATCTTAAATAAGTCGTCTACGTCAGCCAACCGGAAGGATTTGTGAATCAAGAGCATCCTACTCACGTTTATCGTTTGAAGAAGGCTCTTTACGGTTTAAGGCAAGCTCCAAGGGCATGGTATGATTCACTATCAAAGTTTCTTCTATCTACCGGATTTAGCAAAGGAGCAGTTGATCCAACATTGTTCACCAGGAAGTCAGGCATACATTTAATTCACGTTCAAATTTATGTTGATGATATCATCTTTGCCTCGACTAACCCTAATGAGTGTGACCGTTTTTCAAATGAAATGGGTTCAAAATTTCAAATGTCAATGATGGGACAAATGTCATTTTTCTTGGGTTTACAAATTTCACAAAGTCCCAGAGGCATCTTCATAAATCAATCTAAATATGCAAATGAGATTTTAAAGAAATTTGGATTTGATTCAAGTGACCCTGTTGACACTCCCATGATTGAACGAACTAAACTAGATGAGGACCACTCAAGGATCATGGTAGACCAAACGAAATATCGTAGTATGATTGGATCCCTGATGTACCTCACAGCTAGTAGACCAGACATCTTGTTTGCTGTTTGCATGTGTGCTAGATACCAGGCTAAGCCTACTAAAAAGCACCTTGAAGCTGTTAAACGGGTCTTTCGGTATCTCCAAGGAACCATCAATATGGGACTTTGGTACCCGAAGGACACCGGTATGTTACTAACAGCCTATGCAAATGCTGATCATGCAGGGTGTCAAGATACTCGTCGAAGTACATCTGGAGGTACTCAGTTTTTGGGTGATAAGCTTGTAAGCTGGTCTTCAAAGAAGCAAATGAGTACTTCTATTTCCTCTACAGAGGCTGAATACATAGCCATGTCATCATGTTGTGCTCAAATCCTATGGATGAGATCCCAATTATCTGACTATGGCTTTGAATTTAACAAAATCCCTCTGTACTGTGATAATAAAAGTGCTATTGCTCTCTCATGCAACAACGTACAACACTCAAGAGCAAAGCACATCGATATTCGACATCATTTCATCAGGGAACAAGTGGAAAAAGGTGTGGTGGAACTCTATTTTGTGAGGTCTGAATACCAGTTAGCAGACATCTTCACCAAAGCTCTTCCAAGAGAATATTTTGAGTTTATCCTCCCACGACTTGGTCTAAAGAGTCTACAACCGGATACACTCAAACGTCTTCAGGAGGAAGACGAGGAGTAAAGGTCTATCTTCATCTATCTCTTGTATATATCTATTCGAAAAACAAAATACAAAATTATAAAACCCTCAAAAATCAAATAGAAAAATATAAAACCTTCAAAATCCATAAAAATCTGAAAAATTCGAAAAATCTTCAAAAAATATTGTCAATTTGTTATGTTTTTTTCTCGGTTCGACAATATCTACGGTCTTTGTGCTGCCATTCAAAGAATGACACGGGACTTTAGATGTTGTTCGAATTCTTAAAATATATATATATATATATATATATATACATATATATATATATATATATATATATATATATATATACATATATATATATATATATATATATATATATATATATATATATATATATATATATATATATATATATATATATATATATATATATATATATATATATATATATATTGAGAGAAAGAATGGTTTATTGTCATTACAGGCAGTAACCCGCTTTTCAAAGAAAGAACAGAGCCATACTTTATCATGTTTTCAAAATTCTATGCTCTGATTCTATAAACATTTATCTGCTGAAAACTAACTGCTTTGAAAAATAACTCGTACTCTATTTTTGATAATCATCTGGACTTATTTGTCAAAATATCTATCTCTCAATCAACATCCTATGTCATTGATTGAGGGGGAGAATGATTTCAATTAAATTAAAAGGTTATTTGGCATTCAATTGCTTTCAAAAGATATTCATGCATGTTTTATCAATGGAGTTTAAAGTCTTAAAATCCGATCCTTATCAGTTAAAACGCTTTCATAATCAAGTCACAATTCTCCTTAAAAGCTTTCAAAATCAATTTAAATCTATAAGAGATCACAAATCTCAAATGATTTGATAATTGTGATCGGGGGAGAATGTGTGATTTAAATTGGATTTAAACTGATAATTCGGTAAATGGTTTTATAAGGATGTACATGCTCTCCTTCCCACATGTGACAAACGATTTCAAATTTTCCATGCACATGTTGAGGGGGAGCATCTATCTTAAACCTATGATTTGAAACGTGATCACTTATCTCAATGTGCAGGTTCCCTCTAGTATGTGTAAAACCCTTTTCAAACCTTGAAGCACATATTGAGGGGGAGCAAAGTCATGAAAACCTCATCCTTCCCCAAAATGCTTTATCTACTTGATTCGATTAGGGAAGTGATGTTGATATCTTTTAGAAAATGGTAATCAAAGAAGTTAATTCTTCCTCTTGCCTCCGTGTGCAAAACGATTTCAAACATTTGATGCACATGTTGAGGGGGAGCACTTGTTCTAAAAATATCAAAAACAATTCAGGTACAAAATGTTTTGATAATATATCACAAGTATCTGGATTGATTTTCAAATGGTTTTCAATTGGTTCAAATGGCAGATGAACAATACCAAATAGACCGACCAACTTTACTTTATGTACGGTGATAAAAGGATGATAAGGTTAGGTATGCGTTCCCATGATCCGCCAGAACCGGAGGGATCTACCCAGGGACTATCCACTAGTTAGTGTAAAGTTCTTAGGTATGATGATAAAAGGAGAAAAATGAGATATGGGAAGAGTGCGGACTGAGACAGAGCGAGTACTGGAACAAACCCAACAAGGTTCTTGCTATGAAGTCTCGGTAAGCACTGAAGGGATTGAAGAATGAAAAAGAATTTAATGAGAAAAGGGTGAAAAGAAATAGCCCTCCATTTATTTAACCATAGGGAAGAAACCGGGTAAAATTCATATGCTACTGATGGTAACATTGGTATTGAAGACAAGACGTCATGGACCCAGTGACGCTCTGCACTACAGCTTCCCAAACCACTCAAGTTCCTCTTATAAGGGCTTGTTTCATTCTCACAGGGGAACCTACATAATCTATCGACTTTCTCTTAGAGATTGTTGATATTGAATAAGGAGACCCTCTCCCTAGTCTCCGGCACAGGAACCAAATATGCACATATTGAGTCTAGAGCCATGAGATCATCAATAAATCTCATTAGGACACTTTCAATGAAGACTATCTGTTTCACACAATGTGGAAAGAGAGATTATATCTTGAGTCCTGCGCATTGTCCTTGTGGTATTGCCAGAACATCTGAGTGATGTGTTTACATATTCACAATGAAGATGGAAAGTCTTCTGGAGCCAACATCAAACAAGCTCCTGGTGGGTGGCATGTGAGATCTATCAAATAGATCAACCATGTGAGAACTGAACAGAAACAATGGGGCGATTCAATCTTTTGAATCAATCCTGGTTCAGGTTATGGATTGACGGATACCTTTGAAAAACCGATCGTTGTGCTTAAAAAACTCTTTTCTTTAGCAAATCGACCGTGTACGGATATTTCAAATCAAAAGGTGTTTTATGATTGATAACTGATGTTCATTAAAACCTTCGTTGTATTGCAAAAACAATTTCTATTGAGCAATACACGATTGTTTTTCAAATATCCTTTCATCAATCAATGAATTTCTATTCGCTGGTTCACTCACTCCGTGTTGTCTTCTTTGAGACCTTCCGGTTTGAGAATAGCTAGAGCAGCTGCGAAACACTGTCAAGGAAATTCTTTGGAATTATACCTGATCACAGGCAGTACTTGTACTGATCAACGGGGAACCGTGGGCCGTGTACCTCAATTCAACGAAAGTGATCAAAGACACTTTCGTGCGCTTTATTGCTAACTGTTGTGTGCAGGTACACCCGACGTTTGTAGCTGATCAGAATGAAGCGGTCAATCCATAGCCACATGCTCACACAATACATTCATTTCTCAAGAAATCATGATAAGTAGATTAATGACTCTGATATTTTCACCCCATGCTTCTGCTACGCTGCTGCCAATATCATGAATCAACGAAAGCTTCCGCTACTCTGTTGAGAAGATATCATGATCCAAAATGTGAGCATGTCGGTCCGAAAGTCACAACATCACATAATAACAACACCACAATGGATGTCTCAGAGATTTTTGTTAGCTGATGATCACAAAAGCTGGCTCAAAAGTATCATCACGTGGATCAGTAAAAGACCTCCACTTGGATTAACCAAACATGCAATGAGAAGAATCTATGTCTACGAGCTTCGGAGCCAAGTACTACATCAAGAATGCAAGAATGATCTTTAATGCCATATCTGGTTGTATTCAATGTAATTTTAGTACATGATTGAGGTGACCTCCCTTAGGGGGAGATTGTTAGGAATTAGAAATTCCAGGTATTAAAGAGTCGGTCACCTCAAGTATATGTAATCGTTAGAAAGCTCGTAGTCATAGTTATTTTGTGTTAAGTAGTATTTAGTTAAGTAACACCGTGGAGGACGGACGGGTCTTTACCCACTGTATGCCTGATCCACAGCCCGTTGTGTGGCATTTTATGTAAGACTATAAATACTCTCTACCTCCCAAGGTAGAGAGTTGGAGCTCATAATAAGATCTTTTCTTTCTCTCACTAAGTTCCCTAAACCTCTAACTTTCTCTCTCTAGAACTCACCTTTATACGCCCACTTTGTGTTATGGTTTGATGTGTATGTGAAATTCCAATATCCAACAGGAAGGAATGGAAATCAAGGACAAGCAAAGTCAATTAAGTGCTACAACTGTGGTGGTGATGGACACATAGCAAGGAACTGCACTTCTCCAAAACGCCCTCAAAATGCAGAGTACTTCAAAGACAAGATGTTACTTGTGCAAGCTCAGGATAATGGAGCTGTGTTGGATGAAGAGGAGCTGTTGTTTCTTGCTGAGGGCAATGCCAAGACATATGATGCAGATGTGGATGAGCAGCCAATTCAGGAGATAGGTCATAATCCTCAGAATGCCTTTCAAGTTGCAGACTGTGATGCATACGACTCTGACGTCGATGATGAACCTACTGCACAAACAATTTTCATGGCTAGCATTTCTCCAATGGTCTCTCCAAAGGTCCCCTCACCACAGCAAGCTAGTCTATCAAAAGAATCAATCATCTCAGAGGTATTAAAACTATACGATGATGTTGATGAGCAAAAGATACATGACAAAGTACAATCTACTGAAACTTTTGAGTCAGATATTGAAAATATGGGTAATATCAATGTGGTCCCATATGATCAATATGTGAAACAAAGTGAAAGTGAGACTGTATCAAGTGATGCATCTTCTGCAGTCAATGATGACTATATTTTTGATGAATACACTACATGTGCTCATGATGATTCTGTTGCTTCCGAACTGAATGCCTATAAAGAACAAATTGCTATTTATGAACAACGTGCTAAGTTTGAGTTAACCACCCATGAGCAGGAAATGGATGACCAAATGCGTACAACTATTAGAAAAAGTAAGTTTAGAGAAGAAGTATTAAAACAAGAGTTAAACTCCTTACAAGAAAAGCTTTCTAAAACTGCTAAGCAAAAACAAGAACTTCAAGAAAATGTTAAAATGCTTAAGCAAGAATTCTGTGCTAAGGAATCAAAACTTTTGAATGATTTTTCTAATCTAAAAACCTTGAAAAACAAGCTCGAAAATAAGTTGTACGTACAAGGGAATACCATTCAGACTGCTCACATGATCACGAAGCATAGAGTTCTCAGCGATAAGCATTATATCCCCATTATAAAGGAATCCAACCCTGAGTATGGTAAGATAGCAAAAGCTGCTCAAAATGTAATCTATGATGGCAATGAGATTCTTAAACCCAGACAGAAACCTAGTTGCATTTAGTGCACTGAGGAAGATAGAAAACTAGATGATGCATCTAGGGAGAAAATGGATAAGAAACTCAACAATCCTACATGTAAAGAGAAAAACATAATTATCAGAACCCATGACTACAAAAAGGAAAATTCGATCTCCTTAAACACGTTTAAGCCTCAAACATTGTTAACACCCGAACAAGTGTTCTGAAAAAAGGATTTAGATAAGCAAAAGGCAGAGAATCTTGTTGTAACAAACCCCCCTTTAGGAAAATACCTTCAGCAACTGTGTATCCTCCTAATACACCAATGCATCTAGTCCCTAGAACTATTGCCACTAAAAGTAAGACCTTAATCAGTCAATATGTTATCTTTCAATTATTTGTTGATTTTGAGAAAACTTGCAAGAAAAGGATCACACCCACTGGTATAACTGAAGGGGAAAGGGGTTTTGAGCAGACTAAAGAATGCTATTTAACTGAGGTCATGCCTTTCTTTAAACAACTAAAAGATCAATTTGAGAGTTTTAAAAATGGGATGAATTCAGATATTAAAGAAATGGAAAAGGAATTTGATGCAATGATAGTTAAGGTTAGTGACTATGAGCGAGAATTAAAATATAATGAGATTGAGAGGAAGAACTTGCATACCTTGAATGAGAATCTTATTTCTGAATGTATTGCTCAAGATGTATTTTACACTGCTACAAATTGTTCCATTAATGCTTCTCAATTTCATGAATTATCTGTTGCTCTGAAAGTCTCCCATGATCATGTTATTGAGCTTAAAAAACTAACTCTAAATTGCATGATAAAGTTGAACAGGATGATCACGATAACCTGGTAAAACAATTTTCTAAATTGGAAGTTGAGCATCTTGCTTTGCAATTAAAATATCAACACCTGAAAAAAAATGTTAAAACCTCAAATATCAAGACATCCTTGGATGTTCCTGAATTTGATGCAGTTTTTGAAATTAGAAAACGTGATGAACAGATTCGAGCTCATTGTAACACGATCAGAAAGTTAAAAGCCCAAATCTCTCAGAAAGTTAAATGCCTCCTCTTTTAGATTCTCAGTATTCTCAAATTTTTCATCTTCAAAACTTAGTTAATGCTTTACAAAAGGAAAACGAAAGTTTTCTAGAAGAAAATGAAAAAGTTAAACGACACTTTAAAGAGTTATATGATTCAATGAAAGTCACTCGTGACAAAAACAACGAAAAAATAACGTCTTTACAAAAGGAAATTGAAAATCTGAGGAGTCAGGAAAGAGGGAAACTGCCACTTGTTTTTAATGAGAATGTTGCATCAAAGTCATCATCAGACTGCATATATACTGTGACTGTTAAATACATTCCTCCTCATCTTAGGAATAATGAACCTGTGTTTCACAATTATTGCACTCACCTTAAGGATAGTCTAGAATGTCTCCGTGAGATCGTGGAAGAGGATTTCTTGAATAAGCCTCTTGATAGAGAAATTAGGTTTGCTTGCATTCAGGCCAAACGGTCTCAAGAGCTGCTAGAATGTTTAATAGCAACATGTCCTAAATCCTTAGGTGCGAAAGGTAAAGCTGTGATGCCTTGTTCTATGCCTAGTGCCAAGCATACAAACCATTCCATGCCCAGCTTTAAGAAAGTGAACACTAATGTGCCTTCTAGTAGTTCAGATCCTTGCACATCTAGTTCAGGAATGAAAAAAGTAGATCAACCAACTAATGTTCCTATAATTCCCTCTACAGGAGTAATTAGTGACATTAAAGCAAGCGGGTCAAAGCCTCCATGCAATACCAAGCAAGATAGGACCTCGCAAGCTAAGAATGTGCATTGGAAGAGAGTAGAAGACCAATATAGGAACATTAAGTTTGAGTTGAATAAAACGAATCGTGTTGATTCTAATATTAGCCATAGGCGTACTGTAATTAATTCAAATTCTGATACTATCTGCAAACCATGTAATGATGTCTGCTTGAATTATGTTGCTGATCATGAATGTGGTGTGAATGTTTTGTCTAATGCTGTCAAATGCCCAGTTAAAATTGTTAATGCTAAAAATCATGCTAAGAAGGCTAAAAGGCAAAGACGAAATAAAGTTAGAAAACAGTGGAAACCCACAGGAAGAACATTTAGAAAGATAGGTTATCAATGGATACCTTTTTATGCTAACACAATGCCCACTAGAAAATGGATGCCTACTGGTAGAACTATTCCTTTAAGAAGTGAACATACTTTGAATAGGTCAAATACAGACACCAGCACTGCATCTATTCCTAATGATTCCATTGCTTCTATTTCTGATATGGGTGTTTCTATTTCTGATGTGGGTGTTCCAATCACTGTTACTAACCAAATGGAACCCATTCTTGCATGGGGATCCCAATTATCCAGTTATCCATTCTTGTCTGTGTTCAACTGTAGATCGTTCAAATCGTTCTGTGGTACCTGGACTCAGGCTGTTCCAAGCATATGACTGGAGACCGGTCGCGGCTCATGAACTTTGTGAGCAAATTCATCGGGACAGTTAGATTCAAGAACGATCATTTCGGTGCAATTATGGGTTATGGAGATTATGTGGTTGGTAAAAGTGTAATTTCCAGGGTATATTATGTGGAAGGTCTTGGTCATAACTTGTTCTCTGTTGGTCAATTCTGTGATTCCGATCTAGAAGTGGCTTTTAGAAAGCATACTTGTTTCGTTAGAGAACTTGATGGTGTAGAATTATTAAGAGGCACTCGTGGTTCTAACCTATACACCATTTCTATCGAAGACATGATGAAGTCTTCTCCAATCTGCTTGTTCTCAAATGCTTCAAAACCAAAGTCATGGTTATGGCATCGTCGTCTCAATCACTTGAACTTCGGTACCATTAATAACCTTTCCAGAAAGGATCTTGTCAGAGGCTTACCTAGATTAAAATATGAAAAAGATCATCTTTGTTCAGCTTGCCAGTTGGGAAAAAGCACGAAATATGCCCATAAACCAAAACCCACAAACTCAGTAATGGAAGTTCTTCATACCCTTCATATGGATCTGTGCGGACCAATGAGAGTGCAAACGATAAATGGGAAGAAATACATTCTAGTAGTTGTTGATGACTACTCTCGATTTACTTGGGTAAAGTTTTTGAGGACAAAGGATGAAACTCCAGATGTCATCATCAAACTTATCAAACAGCTTCAAGTTTGACTCAACAATACTGTTAGAATTGTTCGAACAGACAATGGCACAGAGTTTGTTAACAAAGACTTAATTCAGTTTTATGAAAGTGTTAGAATCAGTCATCAAAGAAGTGTTCCACGAACTCCTCAACAGAACGGTGTAGTTGAAAGACGAAATCGAACTCTTGTGGAAGCCGCAAGAACAATGCTAATTTATTCAAAGGTTCCAATGTTTCTATGGGCTGAAGCCATTGCCACTGCTTGTTACACCCAAAATCGTTCCCTTATTCACACCTCTCATGGAAAAACTCCATATGAACTTGTCCATAAACGAAAACCTGATCTTTCCTACCTTCGTGTGTTTGGTGCTTTGTGCTATCCAACAAATGACAGTCAAGATTTAGGAAAATTAAGAGCTAAAGCGGACATTGGAGTTTTTGTTGGTTATGCATCAAACAAGAAGGGTTACCGAATCTACAACAAGAGAACCCGAAATATCATGGAAACAATTCACGTTACGTTCGATGAGCTAACCGGTCAAATGGCTCCTGGACAATCCAGTTCTGGACCCGCACTTCAAAACAGCCCCTGTTGGTTCATCCTTTGTACCTAATTCCTCTCCAGTAACTCCATATGTACCTCCTTCAGAAGATGATTTAAATAAATTGTTTGATCCAATGTTTGATGAACACTATGAACCGAATGCTGATGAAATGTCAATTCCATCAACAAAGGCTGCTTCTATTCCTGTGAATGAAGTAAACCCTTCAGTCTCAATATCATTAAGTCAAGAAGCGTATGCTGCTGATCACGTTGTCTCATCAACAAATCATCAATCATCGAGTGTACGCAATGGAAATGGTGCTGTTGTTACAGATGATGAAAACTCTTTTGCTCCTCCAGAAGATGAACCCTTTGAAAACATATTTGCTCCTGAATCATCATCAGAACCATCATCATCAGGAGATTTAGACTCTGCTACTTCAGTTCCTCAACAACAACCACATGAACATCTTAGGAAATGGACACATGATCATCCATTGGAAAACATCATTGGAAACCTCTCTCGTCCAGTATCCACACGGAAACAACTTGCAACCGATGCCTTATGGTGCTTCTTCAATTCCGTACTCTCTAAGATCGAACCAAAAGACGAGAAAACTGCCATGAATGAAGACACCTGGTTCAATGCCATACAAGAAGAAATTCATGAGTTTGATCGACTAGATGTATGGGAATTAGTACCTGCTCCAGATTGTAAAATGATCATTGCTCTAAAGTGGATCTTCAAAGTAAAACTTGATGAGCATGGTGATGTTTTAAAGAACAAGGCTCGATTGGTTTCAAAAGGATACCATCAAGAGGAGGGTATTGACTTTGAAGAATCTTTTGCTCCAGTTGCTCATATTGAGGCAATCAGAATCTTCTTGGCTAATGCTGCAAGTAAGAACATGGTTGTATATCAGATGGATGTAAAGACGACTTTTCTTAACGGAGATCTTAAAGAAGTCGTATACGTCAGCCAACCTAAAGGCTTTGTGAATCCAGAGCATCCTACTCACGTCTATCATTTGAAGAAGGCTCTTTACAGTTTGAAGCAAGCTCCAAGGGCTTGGTATGATACGCTATCAAAGTTTCTTCTATCTACTGAATTCAGCAAAGGAGCAGTTGATCCAACATTGTTCACCAGGAAGTCAGGCAAACATTTAATTCACGTTCAAATATATGTAGATGATATTATCTTTGCCTCGACTGACCCCAATTAATGTGATCGTTTTTCTAATGAAATGGGTTCTAAATTTCAAATGTCAATGATGGGACAAATGTCATTTTTCTTGGGATTACAAATTTCACAAAGTCCCGGAGGGATTTTCATAAATCAATCTAAATATGCAAATGAGATCTTAAAGAAATTTGGATTTGATTCTAGTGACCCTGTTGACACTCCCATGATTGAGCATACTAAACTAGATGAGGACCATTCAGGGATCATGGTAGACCAAACGAAATATCGTAGTATGATTGGATCCCTGATGTACCTCACAGCTAGTAGACCAGACATCTTGTTTGCTGTTTGCATGTGTGCTAGATACCAGGCTAAGCCTACCAAAAAGCACCTTGAAGCGGTTAAACGGGTTTTTCGGTATCTCCAAGGAACCATCAATATGGGACTTTGGTACCCGAAGGACACCGGTATGTCACTAACAACCTATGCAGATGCTGATCATGTAGGATGTCAAGATACTCGTCGAAGTACGTCTGGAGGTGCTCAGTTTTTGGGTGATAAGCTTGTGAGCTGATCTTCAAAGAAGCAAATGAGTACTTCAATTTCCTCTACAGAGGCTGAATACATAGCCATGTCATCCTGTTGTGCTCAAATCCTATGGATGAGATCCCAATTATCTGACTATGGCTTTGAATTCAACAAAATCCCTCTGTACTGTGATAATAAAAGTGCTAGTGCTCTCTCATGCAACAACGTACAACATTCAAGAGCAAAGCACATCGACATTCGACATCATTTCATCAGGGAGCAAGTAGAAAATGGTGTGGTGGAACTATACTTTGTGAGGACTGAATACCAGTTAGCAGACATCTTCACCAAAGCTCTTCCTAGAGAACGTTTTGAGTTTATCCTCCCACGACTTGGTCTAAAGAGTCTACAACCGGAAACACTCAAACGTCTTCAAGAGGAAGACGAGGAGTAAAGGTCTTTCTTCATCCATCTCTTGTAAATATCTTTTCGAAAAGCAAAATACAAAATTACAAAACCTTCAAAAATCAAATAGAAAAATATAAAACTTTCAAAAAATCCATAAAAAATTTGAAAAATCTTGAAAATTTTCGAAAAATATTGTCTTTTTCTTGTCATGATTTTTTTTCTTCTTTTCTCGATTCGATAATATCTACGGTCTTTGTGCTGTCATTCAAAGAATGACACGGGACTTTAGATGTTGTTCGAATGTTCAAAAAAAAAATTGAGAAAATGAACAATGGTTTATTGTCATTTCAGGCAATAACCTGTTTTTCAAAGAAAGAACAGAGCCATGCTTTATCTTGTTTTTCAAAAACTCATGCTCTGATTCTATAAACAATTACTTACCATCTAATGAAAACTAATTGCTTTGAAAAATAACTCGGTCTCTATTTTTGAAAATCATCTGGACTTAACGTTTGTCAAAACTATCTATCTCTCAATCAATAACTTATGTCATTGATTGAGGGGGAGAATGATTTCAATTAAATCAAAAGGTTATTTGTCATACAATTGCTTTCAAAAGATAAATCATGCATGTTTAATCAATGGAGTTTAAAGTCTCATAATCCGATCCTTATCAGTTAAAATGTTTTCATAATCAAGTCACAATTCTCCTCAAAAGCTTTCAAAATCAATTTAAATCTACAGAGATCACAAATCTCAAATGATTAGAAAATTGTGATTGGGGGAGAATTTGTGATTTAAATTGGATTTATACTGATGATTCGATAAATGGTTTCACAAGTGATTTGCAAGCATTCCTCCCCACATGTGCCAAACGATTTCAAATTTTCCATGCACATGTTGAGGGGGAGCAACTTTTAAAATCATAAAGAATTGAAACGTGATTGATTTGTCTCTAAGTGCAGGTTCCTTCTAATATGTGCAAAACTATTTGAAACCTTGAGGCACATATTAAGGGGGAGCAAAATTGTGAAAACCTCATCCTTCCCCAAAATATGCTTTATATACTTGATTTATTCAGGGAAGCGATGTTGATATCTTTTAGAAAATGATATTCAAAGAAGTTAATTCTTCTTCTGGCCTCCGTGTGCTAAAACGATTTCTAATCCATGATGCATATGTTGAGGGGGAGCTCTTGTTCTAAAAATATCAAAAACAATTTAGGTACAAAATGCTTTGACAATATATCACAAGTATCTGGATTGATCTTCAAATGGTTTTCAATTGGTTCCAATGGCAGATGAACAATACCAAATAGACCGACCAAATTTACTTTATGTATGGTGATATAAGGATGGTTAGGTTAGGTATTCGTTCTCATGATCCGCCAGAACCGGAGGGATCTACCCAGGGACAATCCACTAGTTAGTGTAGAAGTCCTAAGGTATGATGATAAAAAGGAGAAAAATGAGATATGGGAAGAGTGCGGACTGAGATTGAGCTAGTACTGGAATAAACCCAACAAGGTTCTAGTTATGAAGTCTCGGTAAGCACTGAAGGGGTTGAAGAATGAAAAAGAATTGAATGAGAAAAAGGGTGAAAAGAAATATCCCTCCATTTATTCAACTTTAGGGCAGAAACCGGGTTCAATTTATATGCTACTGGTGGTTACCAAGGTAACATCGGTATTGAAGACAAGACGTCATGGACCCAGTGACGCACTGCACTACAACTTCCAAAACTACTCAAGTTCCTCTTAAAAGGACTTGTTTCATTCTCACGGGGAACCGACATTATCTATCAACTTTATCTTAGAGTTTGTTGATATTGAAGAAGGAGTCCCTCTCCCTAGTCTCCAAAATAGGATCCAAATATGCACAATTGAGTCTAGAGCCACGAAATCATCTATAAATCTCATTAGGACACTTTCAATGAAGACTCTTTGTTTCACACAATGTAGAAAGAGAGATTATATCTTGAGTCCTACGCATTATCCTTGTGGTATTGCCAGAATATCTGAGTGATATTCAAACATATTCACAATGAAGATGGAAAGCCTTCTGGAGCCAACATCAAACAAGCTCCTGGTGGGTGGCATGTGAGATCTATTAAATAGATCAACCATGTGACATCTGAACAGAAACAATGGGGCGATTCAATCTTTTGAATCAATCCTGGTTCAGGTTATGGATTGACGGATATCTTTGAAAAACCTGTAGTTGTGCTTAAAAACTCTTTTCTTTAGCACATCGACTGTGTACAAATATTTCAAAATAAAAGGTGTTTAGGATTGATAATTGATTTCAATTAAAACCTTCGTTGTATTGCAAAAACAATTTCTATTGAGCGATACACGATTGTTTTTCAAATCTCTTCTTATCAATTAGTGAATCTCCATTCGCTGGTTCACTCACTCTGTGTTGTCTTCTTTTAGACGTTCCGGTTTGAGAACAGCTAGAACAGCTGCGAAACCCTATCAAGGAAATTCTTCGGAATTATACCTGATCACAGGTAGTACTTGTATTGATCAACGGGGAACCGTGGGCCGTGTACCTCAATTCAACGAAAGTGATCAAAGACACTTTCGTGCGCTTTATTGCTAACTGTTGTATGCAGGTACGCCCGACGTGTGCAGCTGATCAGAATGAAGCGGTCAATCCATAGCCGCATACTCACACAACACATTCATTTCTAAAGAAATCATGATTAGTGCATCAATGACTCTGATATTTTCACTCCATGCTTCTGCCACGCTGCTGCCTATATTATGAATCAACGAAAGCTTCCGCTACTCTGATGAGAAGAAATCATGATCCAAAATGTGAGCATGTCGGTCCAAAAGTCACAACATCACATAATACCAACACCACAATGGATGAGTCAGAGATTTATGATTGCTGATTGATAGGTCACTAGTTTTACAACACAAGCTTACTAGAAAGAGATAGAGAGGCGGATGAACAATACACACACAAACACACACACGAAATACTATGAATGGTTAGGCGTAGAGTATGTGAAAGAAATGCATTGAACAACCAACCCTCAAATGAGGGTTTACAAGAGTTTATATAGGCAAGGAACTAGGGCAACACTCCCTCTCCTTCCCTATTCCTTATTGGGCTTGGATCAAGCTTATGGGCCTTCTACATAAGCTTGACCTTACACAAACATAAAGTCCATAATAAAGCTACCTATTACATATGAAATATAAATACTTGAAATACAGTTTAGGAGTGATTCCAACAATCTCCCCCTCAAGTATATATGAATGTAAACGGTGAAGGCGTTGATGTAATAGTAGCTGTGACGTCTTCTGACATTCTTCTTTCTTGTGAGAGGAATTGCCTTGATTCGAACAATCTCCCCAGTGTAGAGAGATATTTATCTTTGAACAGTTATGCTTCGACGTCATTTTTAACTTTGTTCTTTGATCATTGTTCTTTGTGGTGAAAGTGATAGTATGTTGTTGTCTGCATCAGTCTGCCTCAGGTCTGCTTCGCTGCTCCAGTGTCTCCACGTCATTCTTCAACATGCTCACACGCTCTATGACGTTGGAATTCAATACTGATGAAGTTCTCTAAGTCTTTAACTTTGTAGATTCTTTGGTTTGACGAAGAATCATTCTGACGGTTGTGTTGCTTTTGAATAGAACTTCCATTAGTGATGATGTTGGCGTGAACATGAGAAGAATCAGCACGATCATCCCGCTCCGGAGCTTCCATAAGAAGAAAACATTTCAAACGGTTAGTAATAAGCGGTTTCCGGCACTTACAAGTTTGAACTTCGAGAGTGTTAACAGCATAGTGTGAAAACACAACTCTAATTCTTACAAAGGCCGTTCCTGAACTGGAGTCCCACAAGTGAGATAAAGCGATGTACCGAAGTACATCTACAGTTCAGATGAGTCGCTGAGGTACACCGAAGCATCACCTCACGACTGTAGACCGTTTGAGACACACTCCGCGCAATCCACGGGGAGTTACCGAAGTGACCTGCTGTCAGGGCTGTTTGATGTTGACCCTGGCAGGAGTTTCCATTCAATCACTGAGGATCACAGATGTGATCCTCTCATAAATGTTCTCGACAGATTGCTAAGATCTGTGAAGGACTCGATATGAACCACTGATGATCTTATTTTTTGATCATCAAGTGATTAAATGTCAAGTGTTCCTAAGAGATCTTTTGATGAATCTCGTGGCTCTAGACTCAACAGTGCGTTTTGGTTTTCCTGAGCGGAGACTAGGGAGAGGGTCTCCTTCTTCAATACCAGCGATCTCTAAGAGAAAGCCAATAGTTTATGTAGGGTTCCCTGTGAGAATGAAACAAGCTTCTGTTGAGAGAAACTTGAATGGCTAAGAAGGTTTAGTGCATGCGTCACTGGGTCCATGACGACTTTTAATCTTCAATACCGGTGTCACTAAGTGACAACCAGTAGCATATGAATTGAACCCGGTGTCTGCCCTAAGTTGAATAATCTGGAGGGCTATTTCTTTTCACCCTTTACTTTACATTTCTTTTTGATTCTTCAACTCCTTCTTTCTCCGATTCTCATTTTCTCCTTTTTATAATCATTCCTAAGGACTTCTAACACTAACTAATGGTAGTGTCCTTGGGTAGATCCCTCCGGCTCTGGCGGATCATAGGACGGTTATTCCTAACCTTAGTCACCTTATAACTCCATGACTAACCTATGTTTGCCATTAAAACCACTGTATGTGAAAATATCTCTCAAAGGGTTTGTAGATGAAAAACATGTTTGAACCACTGTGAGAGATAAGTTTTTTGCATTAATACTCCCCCTCCACATGTGCTTAAGAGTATAAATGGTTTAAATTCACAGTGAGGAAAGAGCGCGCACTTTTTGAATTGATTCACTGAAGATAGACAATCCCCCGCGAGACACGGTTACGTTGCATAGTTAAAGAGTTACATTGTCAGCTTTTAGGTGACAACTAGCTCTAATAACTACCTTGAAGGTGTAGACAAACCTCGAAAGGTTGTCATACCCGTCAGAGTTCATGTCTACCAAGAGTATCTCGAATGGTACTTTCTACTTGGACAAGTCCTTTGCGAGACACGTTTACATTACTAGCGAACTAGTTTGAAATTATTACCCGTCCAGGACAAGTCATTTCGAGTTACTAACAGTTTAGTACCATCAATTCGTTGGTTAAGTATGAGGAACACAGATTCATTTGCATTTTGTACAACATATTTCTTATCACACAATTTTCTCCCCCTCAAAAATGGCATATGTAAATGTTATTTTTGAACGGTTGAGAATAAATATGACCATTTCGAGTTTTGCGGGAAGAGTGACCACTGTGAACAATTTGTGAACAAAGTTTTAATTCAAATACTCCCCCTCAACTAGTGATATAAACGGTTGAGGTTTTAAAATCATATGGGGAAGTACTTGTCTTTTTGAGCAAAACCTTGAAAAGTGAAAGGTTTGATAGGTTTTACTCAAAAATAAGAAGCTTTCGCTCCTTTTATAAGGATTGAGGCACTGAAGCGTACCACAGGGTCCTTTTTTGACAATTACGGGTTGTACACTGTTATGTGTGCACAAGCCATCTTAGGGAAAAGATGAATAAGTATGAAACAAATTAACCTTTCCCCAATTGACGATGTTTCAGAAATAGCTCCCCCTCGAACTGACAACTGTCTTTAGCAGATTTGAAACTTTTGATGAAGTCTACATTTCCTCTAACTTTTGACGGTTTCAGTATGCAGCGGAATTTGTAGATGAGTAGTAAACCATACAAAGAAAATCTGACTAATTGCGGAAGATTCATTCGAGGGAAACATGCCAGAAATCAACAAGATCTTCTCGCGTATGTAGACGCATCACATCAAACAAACCACGAAATACGAAATGAAACGACTTTCCCCTGAATGTTGTGGTCTTTCGGAATACTAGTCACTGTGAATATGCAATAACTCGATACCAAGACCGTGTGTGAGGCATCTTAACATTATATTTGTGTAACTTCACACAATATAACCCGTGAAAGTTAAGACGATAACACTGAATTAAGACGTTTGAACCACATATCGTCTCATTTCTTCGCCCTTATGGAAGAAATTTTGGAGAGCATTGGGTTTTCGCAAGGAAGCACGTGGAAAAACGAAGAAGGAAAGGGACGCCTACACTCTCTCCCCCTCGATGTTTTCAATGAATCAGAATCATACACCACGTATGTTGATGATGAATTGAAGACATCGAAACCATGTAAATCCAAGCAACCGAACAAGTGTGAAGTACCATAAATATCTCGAGAGAATCAACTGCTGACAAAAAAACATCTCAGTTCATTAAGTTGATCATCAGCTGTGACATTGTTGTAGGAAACACTTTGTTCTTCTGTTTTCAGATATTCGATTGGAGGTGCAGCTACAGTAACGGTTGTTGTTGTAGAGTCATATGTATCAGAAATAAGAGTATTATCGGTTGTGCAGCGGAAACATTCGATACATCTGAAGCACGACTTTTGACAGAATCTTTAACCAGAGGATCAAGCAATGTTTCCAATTCATGACGATTAAGTATAATGGTGGAACAGCTGATGGATCATGATATGTATGACGGTGAGAAACGGGTCCTATGCTGTATTGCAATAAGAGCCATAGCTGTTGTACCTGCATAGAAAAATAGAAGAGGGGGCAAGGAAGAGAAAGACATGGATCCCCAAGTGTAATTGGGTTCCAGGTGTTAGAGGCATAAAGATGTAGTGTCAATTATCTTCTTGACACCTGAACATGCTATTTTGATGATTTCCTTTCCTGCCTCACGGATGGATGTAGTGGGTATCTTACTTGTTTTGGTGCAACTACTTAGTATCTTGCCTGTAGGAATCCACCTAAGACCAGCAGTTTTGAAAACTTTACCCGTTGGTATCCATCTAAGGGTAGATCTAAGGGATGTTGAAACTTCTTTTGGGAAGAATTTGCGTCCTATATTGATCCACCTATTAGGTTTCTGAAATTTTACGTTTAGAGCAACGGGTTTATTTCTAACTGTTTGAGTAAACTTAGGTTTTGGTTTGCTACTACAAGAAGTGTTCAGTAATACACTCGAAGGTGATACACTAGGTCGTGAACCTAAGATTCCATCCTTTTGGAGTAGTGCCCTTTTCCTAGCCTTTTCAAGATCACAGTTCTTGTACGCGTCATTTGAATCATATGAATCTTTACGTTTAATGCTCAGTTTAGACACAGTGTTTGAACTAGTCTTATATTTGCCAGGAGCAGCTACTTGTTGAGATATAACAGAAACAGGTATAACAGAAACAGGTATAACAGAAACAGAAGCATTATTCATTGGTTCGGAATGTGGGGTGACTGGTTTTGACAAATGATTATTCTCAACAACTTGGGAGGCAAACCGTGGTTTTGACGATTTTGAACGTTCAGATTGAAAAGCAGTTGGTTGTCTAACTACTGATTGTTTTCTGATTGGTTTTAGAGACGATTTCCCCAAGATTGTTGGTTTTGCAAAATTAGTATCCACATTCTTGTCAGTGAATCTTCTCAGTTTGTTTTGTAAAGCAACATGTGCAAGCCCCTTTGCTTGAAGTTGAGCCTTTAAATGCTCATTTTCTTTTACTAATGAATCCACATGATTACTTTGTTCATTTGAAGACTGACCATTGTGTTCTGAAGAAAAAGATTTGTTTTGAAGTTTAAGTTCAAGAGAGATGCAATGTGCCTCTAGTTTTGAAAAATCTTTATGAAACTGAGCAATGGTCTTTTTGAGAAGAATATTTTCAGATTCAAGAGTTTGATTTGACGTTTCAGTTGAATTGTTAACAAGTAAGGGCTCAGACATGAGAAAGTTGTCTGGACATTGTGCAACACACTGGTCAACCTCTCCTTCATTACTGAATTCAGGTTGCTCAGTTTGTTGTATCGCATTTGCAGGCAGAATATGATCAACAGTAGATAGTACCTCGACCATCTGTTCTGTGTCAGTGTCATAGGTGGGTAAGATATCTTTCTCAACCATTTGTTCTTCGTCACAGTTGGGCTCGGTGTCGTAGTTAAGTATGATATCTTCGCCAGATCTGATGCTGTCATCCTGCTTTTCCAATGGTACAACCTCCTTGTCCGCATTACCGAGAGATGCAGTACTCACAACATTCTCAACGTCCATTTGAGTATTCCTTTCATGTACAGCAACTCTTGCACCTTGTACGACTGCGGGATATTGAGAATTAGATGTTGTCTGACGCTTGAATGCCAGAGATATAGCCATGAATCCTTCTTGCAATGCCACAAATGGATCTTTATGATCATAACTCATTTCACTTTCCTGCAGAAGAATCAAAGAGAAGAAAAGGTGCGAAGATGATATAGCACACAGAAGGCCGATATAGTAAATTTCAATTTCCCTCCAAATATGATATTGAAAATTTTGACTCTCAAAATTTGAAATTCACTATAAAATCCAATTCTAAGAATGTAGGAAAAATTTGAGTTATGACAATTTTGACGCCAAATTTGACCCGAAAAATTTGAATTTAGGCCAAAAAATTTGAATTTTTGACCAAAATTTTCACGGTTAAACCAAAATTTGAATCTCGCATAAAAATTGAACGTTTAGTCTCCCCTAAAAATTAAATTTTACTCAAATTTAGGCCCAAAAATTTAAATTTTTTTTTTTTTTTTTTTTTTTTTTTGATAACTTGTGTTGATGGATCTTTGTAGTCGAATGAACTTTTGTTGATGAAGTGTCCTTAGGCGTAGAAATCACAATAATCCAAAGTTACGCGTAGAAATCACTCAATACCACTTATGCGTAAAGACACCAAAGTTACGCGTAACAAGAATAGTTACGCGTAGAATTTAGCTTACGCGTAAGCAGGGAAAAAAGACTAAATTTATGCGTAAACAGTAAGTTAGGCGTAGAAAGTTAGGCGTAGGATTTCCTTATGCGTAGGACTAGGTCTACGCGTAAGATGAATCTTAAGCGTAAGATTTTCTACGCGTAAGCTTTATGCTTAAGCGTAAGATTAGGGTTTTATCCCAAGTGATCTTTTACACTATCACAGTGCAAAAGAAATCCAAAGTCGACGTATTTTCAGACTTATCCAAGTAAGAAAACACGGAATAAACCACGAAACTGAAGATCAAGCCAAGAACAAAGTTACGCGTAGTCCTACTCGTATAACTAGGGTTTTGATACGCGTAATCCTACTCGTAAGAATGATTTTGCCCAAAGATGTTTCTAAACCAGTTTTTGTGTGATGAAATAGCTTCAATAACACCAAAATAACACAAAAGTGTGAAATTTGATGATCCAAAGCACCTAAAACAGTTACGCGTAGGATAACACTTTCGTACAAAAACAAGCTTAAAAACAAGGAAATACACGTAAAGTTCCAAACTTTTTGCCAAAAACCAATAGTTTAACACCTAATAACGTTGAAAGTACAAAAATCTTGGATTCAAAAGTGTAAAAAATCAGTTTTTAAGCGTGACCAAGTTTAGGAACCGGTGTTACGCGTAGGACCAAAACCCACTTCAAACACAACGATTCACCCAACTATTTGGCGATTGATACCACTGATAGGTCACTAGTTTTACAACACAAGCTTACTAGAAAGAGATAGAGAGGCGGATGAACAATACACACACAAACACACACACGAAATACTATGAATGGTTAGGCGTAGAGTATGTGAAAGAAATGCATTGAACAACCAACCCTCAAATGAGGGTTTACAAGAGTTTATATAGGCAAGGAGCTAGGGCAACACTCCTTCTCCTTCCCTATTCCTTATTGGGCTTGGATCAAGCTTATGGGCCTTCTACATAAGCTTGACCTTACACAAACATAAAGGCCATAATAAAGCTACCTATTACATATGAAATATAAATACTTGAAATACAGTTTAGGAGTGATTCCAACACTGATGATCTCAAAGCTGGCTCAAAACACATTATCATGTGGATCAGTTAAAGACCTCCACATTGATTATTCAAACATGCAATAATGTTGAATCAATGACTACGAGCTCCTGAGCAAAGAACTACATCAAGAATGCAAGAAATTTTTTTTAATGTAATATCTGTTTGTATTCAATGTAATTTTAATGTGTGTTTGAGGTGACCTCCCTTAGGGGGAGATTGTTAGGATTTAGTAAATCCGGTTATTAAAGTGTCGGTCACCTCAAGTATATGTAATCACTAGAATGCTCGTAGTTGTAGATTGATTAATGTTAAGTAGTATTTAGTTTAAGTAACACAATGGAGGACGGACGGGTCTTTACCCACTGTATGCCTGATCCACAGCCCGTAGGTGGCGTTTTATGTAAGTACTATAAATACTCTCTACCTTCCAAGGTAGAGAGTTGGAGATCATAATAATATGTTCATTTTCTCTCACTAAAGTTCCCAACCTCTAACTTTCTCTCTCTAAAACTCATCTTATACGCCTCTTGTGTTTATGATTTAGTGTGTTTGTGAAATCCAATATGTTACATTTTGATTCCTTAGCATTAAATTCCTGTTTAAGCACTTTAACATTTTCTTGAAGTTCTTGCTTTTGCTTAACAGTTTTGTTTAGTTTGTCTTTTAAGGAATCTAGCTCTTGTTTTAATATTTCTTCTCTAAAATTACTTTTTCTAATAATTGTATGCATTTGGTCATCCATTTCCTGCTCACGGGTAGTTAGCTCAAACTTAGCACGTTGTTCATAAATGGCAACTTGTTCCTTATAGGCATTCAGTTCAGAGATAATAGAATCATCAGGGGCACATGCAGTGTATTCATAAAAAATATAGTCATCATTGACTGTAGAAGATGCATCACTTGGTACAATCTCACTTTCACTTTGTATCACATATTGATCATATGGGACAATATTACTATTACCCACATTATCTATATCTGATTCATTAGTTTCATGTGATTGTACTTCGTTATGTATCTTTTGCTCATCAACTTCATCGTATAGTTTTAATACCTCTGAAATGATTGAATCTTTGGATGGACCAGCCTGTTGTGGTGATGAGACCTTTTGAGAGACCATTGGTGAAATGCTAGCCATGAAGATTCTCTGGGCAGTAGGTTCATCATCGACATCAGAGTCATATGCATCACAGTCAGAAACTTGAAAGGCATTTTGATGATTGTGACCTATTTCCTGAATTGGCTGCTCATCCACATCAGCATCATATGTTTTGGCATTTCACTCAACAAGAAACAACAACTCTTCTTCATTCAAAACCGCTCCATTGTCCTGAGCTTGCACCGGCAACATCTTGTCCCGGAAATACTCTGCATTTTGAGGGCATTTTGGAGATGTGCAGTTCCTTGCAATATGTCCTTCACCACCACAGTTGTAGCACTTGATTGGCTTTCCTTGTCCTTGATTTGCATTCCTTCCACGATTCTGATTAGCCACATACCCTCCACCTACTCCACCTTTTCCTTGTTCATACTGTCTTCCTTGCACTGGTTGCACCATGATCTTACCATCTCTGACAATAGCATGATTGTGTAGATTGGATGCAGTTCTGATCTCATTATTAGTGTATGGAGTGAGGTTCAGATTTTGCTTAACCATAAGAGCCAGTTGATTGATGAAATGTTCCATGATTGTGTTTGAGTCTGGAGGCTTATATGCTGGATCTGGAATGAGCTTGTGTTTACCGTTACTCGTTGGTATGACTAAAGAGGCTTTGGTGGTAATTCCTACATTTGTGTAGAATGTTGTTGAGTCATTTGATGAGCTTGCCTCTCCCTAATTAGATTTGAACTTTTCAAGAATAATTCGTTCAAACATAGCATGCTTCTCATTCTGAAGTAGGAAAGCATACAATTGCTCATAGTTGGTGTTCCTTAATCCTTTGGTTAACTTGACTGAGGTGACAAATTTGTGCCATTCGGGATTCATGTTGTTCACAAACTTTGAATTGAGCTGAATATTTGGCATGCTCATTTTGATATTCCTCATATCATTCACAAGTTTGTGGAACCTCACATAGTATTCAGTGACACTTTCTCCAGGGTTTATTTCGAAGTTCTCAAAATCATCATACAATTGAGATTCCCTGTCTTCTTTGGTCAATTCAGAACCAGAGAGAAGCATCTTAACATTGTCCCAAACTGCCTTGGCTTCAGTGTTGTGATTGATTATGTAAAGCCCTAAAATCCGGTTTACATTTTCCACTTTTATTTCTAAAATATCCTAAGTAATTAAATAAATACATGTCATTGAAATTTTACAATATGAAATAAAGTAAAAAATACAAAATTTAATCCTAATCCTATGTATTATATACCAATGATTCATTTATATTTAGTTTGGACTCTACACATTTTTATGTTACATTTGAATCCGAAATTACACTATGAAATGGGCATACACTCTTAAATATTAAATCATATCTCACTTTACTTTTACAACCAACTATTCCACCAAACCACACTTCATATGTTTTAGGCTAGTGGATAAAATCATAGCATATCTTTTGAAAAGTTAGATGATCATGTGCTCCTGATATCTCTCCTTCATACTCGGCCAATATCATTTATATCTTCCCTTATCTTTTCATTCTTCAACCGAAGCCTACACCTTCGATATACACACATAAAACCCTAGCAATAACAACAAGTCAGCTGTGTCTCTCCTCCCTGTTCGAGCTATGAAAAGAGTGGTACGAAGGTAGCAAGAGAGTGGTGTGTGATCGTGGTTAAACCCTGGTTCGAAGAGGGTTTGGTTGGTTCGAAATCGGTTTGGGGCTGTGGTTATTTTGTCCTTCTTTCTGTCGACCCGAAGGTACCTTTTTCCTTCGTCTTTGTTTCCTTAGACCTGCACGCATATATACATACATTGTAACGTTATAACTTATAAATTGGCATAGAAGAATTCGAATGAAATGATATAAAACGGTGTCGACTTGAGTCCTTTTTGCTATTCAAATACGAATCATACATGTTTATTTTTTTGATCTCCTTGTTCTAGTCTCGCAACAGTCGTATAACAAGTGTATATATATGTTGATAACGTACGTGTGAACAAGTCATCTGTTCGTTAAAAACGTATATGAATAGTATATATAATCTCATAAAATCATGCATCTATGCTGTTTATACATGTCGACTTGTATAGTTTTGAAGCTTTCGAATACGTTTTTGGCATGGTCCTAGAAACCATAATATAAGCTACTATGCGCAACTTATAAAACCTGAACATAAAACGAAAAGAGAAGAAGGGTTGTTGCACGTGGGTTTTGAGAGGGTATTATAAGATAGTTAGTTGGGAAAATGAATGCATGCATGTGTGCGTTTAAAATGAAGCAAAAAATGGCATGCGTATTTTTGAATAAGAAAGACACCAAGTACTGATTATTCTAATTCTCAAAGTAAGCGTATAAAAAAAATAGAATGCATAAGCTTGTATGAATGAGGTAGTCCGCGACCGTCATTGGTAATAACATTATTCGAATATCGTCTAAAAAGTACGTTATTATTTTAGAACATAAAACACTAAAATATGTTAAGTATGTCATCCGAATATTAAAAGACCGTTTCGACATTTGTGGAATTATAAATAATATGTATAATTATTAAATTTATGTAGATATCGTGAAGAGGGAGAGATTGTGATTTGGCTTTGTGTTCTTTGCTCTCGTGCACACACTTTGAGGTACAGATATTCCGTCATTTCAGTAATGACACTTCTTTTCTCTCATGACTCTTGTCTATTTTGATATCCGATTCGTATTCTCCTTACTCTGATTTGATATGATCCATTTGATATTATTCGTTATGCTATGACCCTCTGATTTGATATTCGATTATTTATTCGTTTGATATGATTATCCGTTGAGATCCCTTATTGATATGATTCCATTATATGATCGGTTGATATGATATGATTTGTTTGGTTTGGTTGCCCGAGCTAACTAGCCATGGAGGTACCATGGCCGTGTCATTGATGCACCAATGGCATGACACTATCTGGGGTGGTGTGATTAGTCCCCGGCGTTCCTTGTATGATATGATATGATATATGTGATCACTTGGCCATTATGAATACGTATGTACAGTCTCGAACTGGCATACGTATATATGATTTGTTTTGCAGGGAGCGTATGGATGCATCCTAGGTACTCAGTTCAGTTTTGGTGATGTGGTGCGTGTGTGCAATACACCCCCTCACATTTTGGTACATTGGGCTAGCTACCCATGTACACTTTGATATGATTTGACGGATTTGATATGATATTGGGTATGATATATGATTTGTAGATTTGGCTATTGGAGTATCTCCTTTAGTATAGGCGCTCGGGGCAACATTCTGATTTTGGTTATGGGTTATGATATGTGATTTGTTAGATTTGGTTATTGGACTATCTCCTTTAGTATTAGGTGCTCGTGGCAATATTCTGATTTTGGTTAGTATGTGACTATCTGATATTCTGATTCATTCGTTTACTATGCCTATTCAGTCATTCAGTTGATTACTTATTCACTCAGTATTCTTATGTGATTCGTTTGACTATCGGACTCATGCTTCAGGTCGTTTGGTTATTATGCTCAATCTTCAGTTCATTTGATTTACCATGCTTTCACTCTGATTCGGTTGGTTGCTAAGCTTATACTTCAGATTACCACTTCATCCGTTTACCGAGCTATTATATGATTATGGGATTCAAGTGTTGAATATGCTATGATTATTTGGTCCATCTGTTTACCATCTAGATTATGATTTCATGATTTTTCTGTCTACTATGTTAGTATGTGGTTACCTGATTCATCTGTTATCTTGCTAATATCTGATTATCCGCTTACCATGCTGTTATGTGACTATTTGATTCGTCTGGTTGCCATGCTAGTATGTAATCATTTGATTTATCCTTTGATCATGTTATACTTAGTTCAGTTATTTCGTGGGCTATGATTATCAATTAGTATTCTTATCTGCTATTTGGGACTACCATGATTGTACCTCTGGTTGGTATTTTTCCATTGCTTTTGATATTGGTTCGGCATAATAATGAATGATACCTGACTTGTTGACCTGCAATGCTTACACTTCTGTTCATGCTACCGTTTAATGATGGAAATTGGTTCAACTTATGTTATATGCTTAGTTGACTTGTTTAGTTGCCATGCTATATTCTGGTTTAGTTACTTCATTTAAGTATGACGTTCGTTCGGTATTCCTACCCATACATGTGACTGACATGCTTATACTTCTGCTGGTATTTTTGCTTGTCATGATATTTGTTCTGTTCATTAATTCTTGATTATCTGACCTGTGTGATTTCCATGCTCGCATTTTATTCATTTTCTTCCGCCTGCCTATAGAATTCAGCTTATCTTATATATATATCTGATTATCTGATTTGTTGTTTTGCTGTACTTATGATTAGTTGATCCGCTGGTTGGTTTGCTTGTTCATTGTTTGATTACTTGATTTGATTATAATATTGTTCATCAACTCCTATGTGATTATGTTCCGATACTTGTATGTTTGGTTATCTATATGTGCTTATATTTGTTCAATGATTCGCTGCTTGGCTTTGGCTTTCTTTGATTTCTGTTCCTTCTGGATATTTGTTAATATTGTGTTCTGCAGATTCCTCATTGACTCATAGACTCATTGTGCTCATTTGTTACGATTTTGTTATCAGTATCCTCTGATTCGTTTTGTATTTTGATTATGTTTAACTTTTGTTCTGTTATATTTGTTCATTGGGCTTTTTAAGCTCAACCGCATTTCTTTTCCTGCGGCAGGTTTTAGGTTTGAAGATGGGCTTTGATGGGCTGAGAGTTGGATTATCTGAGTGGGCCAACCCTAGTTACCTTATTATCTTGGATTTATTTTGATGGGCTATTGTTTGAGATTTCATTTTTATTTCAGACATCACTACAACAAAAGTGGCTTTTTAGGACCCTTTGTGTGGGACGGTATGATAATGGAGTCCTAAAAAACTGTTTAATAGGACATATGAGCGTTTAGGGTCCTTTTTAAATATTTGCTACTTAGGCGATGTCCTAAAAAGGTATATAATAGGATGGTCGATGATTTGGGGTCCTATTATCATATAACTTAATATGACACTTAAAATATGGATCCTAATAAATTACCTTTATAAGACGTTTATTCATTATGGTTGTATTATAATAAACCATAATAGGACACTTGAGTTTTGAGTCATAAGACATCAGTTAGTTAAAACGCTTATTCACAAAAAGTTTTATTATAGCAAAATTTAATAGGACCTTTGACACGTGGGTATTATAACGTTAACCTTTATAGGACGCTTATGTACAATGGTTTTATAACATCATTTTTTTAAAACGATTATTTGCAAAAGTTTTATTATAACAAAACTTAATTGGACCCTTAAAGGATGCATATTAATTATGGTTTTATTACAATACACCATAATAGGACACTTGATATATAAGTCATAAAACATTAATTATTTAAAACGCTTATTCGCAAACGTATTATTAAAACATAACTTAATATGACAGTTGACACTTGGGTCCCATAGATTGATACACCATCATAAGACACTTGATATTTGAGTCATAAAACATCGGTTTTATGGAACACTTATTCGCAAACGTTTTTTTTATAAGAAAAGTGAATAGGTGATTCGTGCTAAACCGTCAAGTTTTCTCACACAAGCCGGCCACTTGTGAATGGCCAACCGTAAGAAACTTAACACAGTTCAGACACAGAATGCAATGAAGATCAGGAGAGTATAGTGTTTCCCCGGGTCGTTATGTCCCAGCGAGCTATGCGATGAATTACCAAACGAATAGTGATCGAGAGATTTGAACGGAAAAGAGTTTTGGAATGATTATAACTACAGAAAAAATTTATAAATTACAGAGGCTTAAATGCAAATTAAAGAGAATTAAAAAGATAAAAAATATTAAATAAACGCTATCACTATTTGCAAAATGATGTTTTTGATTTTATGTTTTTATAAAACTTGAATTTAAAACTACGTGACGTACTAAAGAAAATGTGAAACTTAAACAATATTAATCCTAAAAATATGAAAATGACATTTTTACAAACCTAATGATAAAAGAAAATTTTTAGAAAAAGAAAATTATTTTTATGACTATTTATTTAATTATTATTAATTAAAAACTATTTTTAACTATTTAATAATAGCCTAAAATACAAGAAAATATGAAATAAAGCTAGAAAAATAAAATTTTAACTTGGAAAAATCTGAAATAACAAAAGAGAATTTTCAAAACTATTTTTGTATTTTTCTGATTATTTTTGTATTTTCTATGAATTAAAATCTATTTAAAACTACTTAAATTGCTTAAAAATACAAATTTAACTAAGAAAAATCTGAAAAAATATTTTTTTGACTTTTTATATTTATCTAATCCTAAGAAAAATGAAAAATTATTTTTTTGAAACTTTTCTGAATTATTTGTATTAAATGCTAATTAAAAAGGCTTAAAAATTGTTTTAATTAAGGAAAAATACCAAACAGACTTAGAAAAATCTGAAAAATTCAAGAAAAGTCTAAAATAATATGAGGAATCTAGGAAAAATATAAAAACATGGGCTTGTGTGCAAGAAAATGAAACTGCAATGTAAGTAGCTTATAAATAAGCACTTTTGAATAAGCAAATGCACACAAATGGGGACCAAACTGAAACAGAAGCAACAATAAACTAAAATTACCCAAATGCAACAAGTATCCACAAGCTTTAACCTCTGAAATGCAACTTGCACAGATTTGAGGTTTTGAGCTTATGAGCTAAAAACAGGTTTTAGGGGTCTACTTTGAGCTTAAGCACAAGCCACCCAAATAAGCTAAACTCAAAACTAAAAGAAGGGACCTAAAGTAGACCTGGGTGGCTACTTATAAACCAAAAATTAGACCATGATAAGCTCTTATGAGCTCTGTGCAATCCCTGCACAAGTCCTGTGCACACTCAGTTAAAACTGAGCTTGTGCACAGGGGAACTGAGATCACATTCACAAGCTTATTTGGAGCTTATAAAAAATTTGTAAAATTCCACAAAAATGGTAATAAGAAATAAGACCAGCTGAAGTTTATGAACACCAAATTTTACTTGAATTGGCCCAGAAATGAACTCATGAAAAATCTCTCTTAGTTAGGCTCAAAACTGATTTTTCACTAATTTGACTTTTTGACAGAATTGATATGTTGACTAAATTGAACTATGAATCCAATTTGTAGACTGATTATGATATTAAATGATGAAATAGACCTAATGCAATCTAACTCTATGTATTACAAACCTAGAACAAGCTTTTGATTTCTAAAAATCCTAGCAGTGAAGCAGTTAAGACAGTAGAGGTGTAATTTTGACTTTTGTAGTTGGAAGGACCAAATGGACTGCTATACTAACTATTTCTAACCTAATGTGGACTAAGCAAGTAAAGGAAATATCAAAACGACAACAAAATCACACAGATTAAAGCTTAACCAAACACCCTTATATCTTTTGATTATGAACTGTTATAAGGAAATGTTGAGATTTATACCACAATTCCAAAACCTAAGCTCATATTTTGATGAAACAAACTGATTTAAGCATGAATCCACACAGAGTTACAACAGAATTCATAACATCAAAGAATTGCAATTTATGACAGATACTCACAAATGTCCAGCTTGTTTGCAGGCTAAAACCAGAACCAATCTACTCTAACCTAGTCTATTTCACCCCATCCAATGCTCTGCATCACCCAAATTCCAAAACCAAGTCTGATTGAGCCTCAGTTTGACTTTTGTTGACCATAATTGAAAATGCTTGAAAATGTTTCCCAAGCTTATCAAAAGCTTTAATAAGCTTGAGTAAACATGTTTGATCTTAAAAATAAGCTGATAGAAGCTTGGCACTTAACACATTTGAAATTGCATAAATGAGAGAAAACTCAAAAATAAGAAACTTAACCGAATTGTGAATTACTACTAAAATTTGATTGAAACTGATACAAATACTTGAGTTTAATACAAGGAAACTTGAAAAATACAATTTAACACTTACTTAAGACTAAATTAATAAAAACGACATATAATGAAACTAAAAACTAACTACTCCCCTATCTCTCTTTCTTCTTGCTTCTTTTATACCCAAACTTGTTTCTCTCACTACTCTGAGTGCTTCCCAGCAATAATCTGAACCATTGGATAGCTAGAATTGATCTTGGCCGTTTAATGCATTTTGGCGCCAAAACTTATATAAGCCAGTTGGAGGTTGAGTGAGATTGAAGAAAGCATTTAATGCTTCTTGGCTTGGTGTGTTTGGAGAGAAGGAGATATGGTGGGTGTGATGATGATGGAGGGGGGAGGTGTTGCAGGCTAGGTGATGATGAGGAAGTTAAACCCGTGAGCGGGAGTGGTTAAGTCAAATGAGTTTGACTGGGATATTAAAAGGGAAGGTTCAAATGAAAGGGGTCACAAGGGTTAATGACAGGGGTCACATGCAGTTTTGACAAGGGCCAAATGGGATTAAAGGTTTTAATTATCAAGGACCTTTGTTGCAAATTCTGAAAGTGCAAGGGCCACTTCTGCCATTTTGTCAAAGTTGCTCCAAGGGACTAAAAGTGACAGGCTCCAATAGTACAAGGACCAAACTTGACATTTTCAAAATTCCAAGGACTATTTTTGCCAAATTTGAAACTTGGAGGACCAAACTTGTAATTTCTCAAAACTTTTGACATTTTTCACCAAAGGACTAATTTTGACAACTTATGATTTTAAAAGGACCTTTGGTGATTTTTCTTTTGAAATTATGTGCTCAGGGACTATTTCTGACAACTTTTGAAACTTGGGGGACTGAAACTGCCAATTATGCAAACTTAGCTCATTTTTCATCTGATTTTGAACATTTTGCATCTGAAACATATAAAATGCAATTTTGGAATATTTTCAGTATTTTGATGCATTTCTGAGCATTTTTAAACGTTTTGCAGTTCAGATTTAACCAAAAATGATGAGTATTTACACACTCATCAATCCCCCACACTAAACTATTGCTAGTCCCTAGCAATCTTTTGAGAAAAACTTAATGGATTTGAATCTCTTTACCAAAAGCCATTACTTCTGGAGTAGCCAAATGTTTCAGTTCAAGTAAGAACTATGGTACACCGATAACCATGTGATTTTGAGCAAACCACCAGCTTCCAACGGATTTGATTTGTCTTTACCAGAAGCCGTTTGCTTCTGGACTAGCCAACTCTTAGATAAATTATCAGTATTATCTTTGGTGAGCTGATTACCAATTATGGTTTTTCCACTGCCTTTACCACAAGCCATAAACTTGCGGGCTAGCCAACTCTTCACTTTTTAGGATATGGTGAGCTGAATACCATACAATTTTGGGCAAATTGCAAGCCGTCAACGGATTTGAGATATCTTTACCAAGAGCCGTTTGCTCCTGGATTAGCCAATCCTTTTGTTTATTTAGACAAGGTGGACTGATAACCAATTGAGTGAGTGCAAAACACTTACTCCAAAAAAAAAAAAAAAAAAAAAAAAATTTGCCAAAAACGGGGGATTTGGGCGGTATAATTTTATGATAAAATTCGTGAGAATTCCCCCCCCCCCACACTTAGAAATGAATATTGCCCTAAATATTCAAAGTACCGGCTGTTATGCCGAAACTGAGAACGTAAAAGGGAAATACTACGGCCATTATTTAGAAAGATTTTTTTTTTTTTTTTTTTTTTTTTTAGAAAACTTAGATACAATAGCGGGGGGAAACTCCCCCACACTAGGGTGGAACACACGGGTGAAAACCCATGTTTAGCTACTGTTTTTGATTACCGAGTCGCTAGCTTGACTCGACCCCGAATTCATTGGTTCATGGGGAAGCAAAGTGGAAGAAACAATCTCCATCGGACTTTCATTCAAGATGTTTGGACAAACATTTGAAGCGCGTGAAGGTTCCACACCGATGAGATATATTCCCGGCTCAAGATAATGGTACATGGAAATGTCGGGATCAAAGATAATGTCTTCATTCCCGAAGGAGTGAAGAACAGGAGAAGTGACAGAATATATGAAGAAAAGAAAGAAAATCATGATAGAAATCATGACTAACTCTTCATCCTCAATAGGAGAATTCATAGTTTCATGAATCTCATCAGTTAAGCTTGCTTGATCAAGACATATTATGGGAGTGTCTAGATCAAAGTAGAAATTATCATACTCCGGCGGAGATATGATTTGAGTGAGTTCATCTGAGAACTCCATGAAGGTGAATGAATCATATTCAGAATTGATATGAGTGGGTTCACTGGTGAACTCCTCCAATGTAAATGATTCATAATCGGGGAGAGAATTATGAGAATGAAAAGTGGTACTGCCACTAATCTTCTCTCCCATATTATCAAAACAGAAGGCTTTCATTTCCGGATTAGAATCATCGGAAAGAATGTCACTACCCTTAATGGGTGTTGGGAATTAAGGTAAACTACTGATTCTGCCGAAGCATCTACCGAAGAGATTCTGCCGAAGAAGAATGGATTCTGCTGAAGTCACACTTCAGCAGAAGTGTTAAAGCAGATATCGTGTTGCTGCTGAAAGTGTGAATCCACGTAGGAGAGATAAGCTCAGTATAGAGTAAAAGTCAGCGCCGTATTAAAAATAGGTTGGCGCCGTATTATGTAGAGCTTACTCAGAATAAACAATATGATTAACAAAACAATATGATTAGTTGCATGCTTGTCTAGATGCATGCTTGGTCTATGTTAGTATTAGGAGCGTACATTGTAAACGCTCATTAGGGTTTCTTGCCTATATAAGAAACCACGATAGTTTGTAATAGATAAGTTTTTCTCAAGTCTTTCAAGTCTTGTAAAGTATCCGAAACATAGAGTTTCTATAATAAAAAGATCCATAGAGGATCAAAGAGTTCTTAGTTATTATAACTTGTATTTACTTTCCGCTACAAAATACGAGTTGTAGAGATCTTCCATTAGTTTGCTTGTGATTACATAGGCAACACTAACGATCTCCGAGTGCTTAAGATCTATCAAGGTCTGTGCGTGTTCAACAAGTGGTATCAGAGCCTCGGGAAAGTCTCTACGATACTAAGAACCATTCTCACCCCCATACAATCAAACACTCATTCATCATGCCTGGATCCGATAATGAAACTGAAGTCACCAACACAAACAACACCAACACCACTTCCATGCAACAGCTCAGTCTCTCAAACAGCAATGGTAAATTTCCTTATTTAAAAAGGGAAGAGTATGACCTTTGGACTATGAAGATGGAAAACTGGATTTCCAATATTGATTGGAATCTGTGGGAGGTAGTAAAGAAAGGAAACAGTCTCAAGAAAATGATTCCAGATAGGGATGGGAAGTTTATCATGGCTCCTCCCAAAACTGCTGAAGAAGTGCTGGCCATGCAGAGAGAGCATAAAGTAAAAACTATTCTGCTTCAAGCCATTCCTGAAGATCATCTGTGTGATTTTCACCATATGGATGATGCAAAAGACATATGGATGGCTCTCAAAGCAAGGTTCGGTGGAAATGAAGAATCAAAGAGAATGAGGAAGTCCATGCTGAGACAACAATTTCAGGACTTCAATATCTCCGAAGAAGAAGGTATCCACAAGGGATACGATAGGTTCCATAGGATTTTAAGTCAGCTGAACCAACTGAATGCTAAACCAGATAATGATGATTGCAACTCTAAGTTCTTGCGATCCTTACCTCCATCGTGGTTACATGTAAGTATTGCCCTCAAGGCTAAAGGAGGGTTGGACATGCTTACCTTTGATGAGCTGTATAACAGACTCAGAACCCTTGAACCTGATGTCAGGACTCCCTACCGTACATCTTCTTCTGGCCATGCAGCTTTTGTTGGGACATCTCACTCCAACATGATGGTACCTGCTCCTGGTTCCAACTACTTTCCATCATCTCCCAGTTCCAACTACTTTCCATCATCCTACACTCCCACTCCACCACATAACACTCGTCCCACTCCACCATGTTCTCAAACTAAGACTAGTAGTGTGATGGAAGATGTTCTTCATTCGTTTGTTGCTGATTATGTGTAAGCTCCCGGAAAATTTCAATGTACTTAACGCTTTAATCAGGAATTAAACACGATCTATTTCGTCATGAAATTTTCTAAGCATCACATTTGCATATCATTTGGCATATGCATGATCAACGCAGCTTGAGCGTTCATAAAAGATACCGTTGTGATCTAAATAAATTCCCCACGATCTTGATAACCTTAAAATACGTAATGAATAGGTAAAAATTTGTAAAAATTACGAATTTAAATATAATAAAAATATATAAAAGTTCGTATCGGGCCTCGGAACTCATTGGACTTTTCACCACTCGAACCCGACACGTAAATGGGCCTCATAACCGGATCAAACTCACACCATTTTTTTTGGGCCTCGCTACTCTCCTAAGCCCAACATGCTAATAAATCCCTTTGGGCCTTGTACATGACCAATTCGCCAAGCCTAAATCCCTTTAAAAACTCCTATGGGCCTTATTCTTTTACCAAGCCCAATACTAACCCAACTATACACCAAGATAAGTCATATGTATAAATCATGTCTTGATCCCTTCTGTGTTGCAACCGGACGAACGAGAGAAGCAACCAAAACCAAACTAGAAACATATTTCACTTCATTTGACTTTGCTCCTTGGCGTGTAAACTCAACAAAAGAGGAGACAAACTCTTAAGCTTAGCCACCCTAAACCAATAAAATACTACCCTAACCCATTTTGACCAACTTGACTTCCTTAACCATTGGATAACATGTTCCCTAAGCAAGAGCTTGAAGTTGACTAGACATTTGCATGCCCATAAGCCTTGGCTGCCATCACTCCCACGCATGGAAACATACACAAACAATGGCCAAATACAATATAACATGTGACTAATAAGCCTAGAGTTAGGAGAGCTATAAGTAAAATATTTCAAAGACCATGCTAGGCTTTAGCTATTTAAGCAACTCTCTAGCACCATAACCTCTTGTCACTCTCACAACTCAAACACCAATACATATCATTCTCCTCTCTTGGCTTCTGTCGAGCAAGGAGAAAAGGGAAGAAAAGCAATTTTGGGTTGCTAGCAAACTAGGAGGTTACTTGGGATTATTGTTGTGAATACTCGGGTTACAATCGGTTGTGTCTTTCTTGGCGTGTCTCTCTTCTTGTTCGAGTACTCACACCCCTCTCATCCTCGTAAGTATCTCGCGTTTTTCCTTGCACACGTTTATATAGATATCGCATGTTAAATAAGTGTTGTAGTACCTAAAACGCATTTGTACACTATTATATATATCAAGTAAGGAACCAAGATCATGAGAAACATGTTAATGAAGAAGAGATAAAAACTAACCATTCATGCATGTATATTCGATCAGTTACTGAGATGGAATGAAAACCAAAAACAATGAAAAACATAACGCAGAAGCTTCACTTTAAATAGCCTGTCACGTAGGAATAAGCCATATAGTAGCACTAGCACAGTTGGTTAGTGTGCGTGGGTTTGGGCGAAAGGTCCCGAGTTCGAAACCCTCCTATGGCACTTTTCCTTCCTTTTTATTTTATAACTATCACCTATTGACAGATTTCACCCCTCAACTTCAAGTACATTTATAGTAAAGTAAAACAAAGAATTAAAAGTATAAAAATCCAATATTTATTTTTATACCTAGCAAAAACAGATTTCTATAAGGACCAAAAGTGTCAAATCTGGAAACTTTAAGCATATGATATTTATGGGTACAAAGTGTCATTTTCTAAAAGTGTAGGGACTAAACTTGTACTTTTTGTAACTCGAGGGTAAAAAGTGTAAATTTAGGAAAAGTTTAACAAAACTTATGATTTCATAATAGCCTCGTAAAAATGAGTATTTTGATCACATGAGCGTAATATTTTCGAATAATGATAAACTTATTTCATGTATAAATATATATGTAAATATATATTTATTAGAAAATAACTAAGTATATGTAAAAATATACTTATTTCGATAAAATACTCGGGGAATCTAAATACGTTAAAATACTCAACAAATCTATTAAGATCACAACGGGAGAACATTTCACTTATGCGTAAGTGAGGATAATTAATTAAGGAAATGTAGCACATAAATTAACTTAAAACGTTAATCACGATCGCACACTATTGGATTGGACAATACAATGACCTATTGAATAAGAATATTCAATGCTCTATTATTTTGGTCGCGAACCAAAATGCTCATTTACTGAGACTCGCCATCTCATCATTTTAGGTTTCGAGTTGGAACCTCCGCTACATTGTGCTTGATCTTTTTGTGCGTGTGCATTATTATCAAGGTGAGTTCATAGCCTCGCTTTTACTTTATTGTTGCAAACCCCGCGAGGGAGATACATGCTCTAAACTAGAACACAATGTTTTTCATAAATGCTTGATCTTCTTGATTATTGGTACTGCCTAAGTTGTTAGCCACAAGTCCCTGATCATGAACCATTAGTCACCGCGAGTGAACGTAGATATCGTGAATAGTACTATGGGGATTAACGAACCCCGTTTCGGTTATAGAGAAATAACCGAGGCGCACCATATTGAATTTCTTTAGGTAATTGGCTATTACCTCCTTTGGGGCATACTTTCGTACACTGGTAATTCGGTGTATGCAGTTGAGTTTTGGTTTCATGAGCTTAGTGCATAATAATCTGTGATATTTTTCTTATGATATTGTTAGTTTACAATGATCATGATCTTATACTTGTGTTCAACTTATTTTAAACCTATGGACTTCACTCAACAATTTTTGTTGACCTTTTTAAGCATGTTATCTCAGGTAATCAGTGAAGATTATGACCAAGGTGCGGAACGGGGCATGGCAAGGCTTATCTGGTGGTGTAAAACATAAAAGTTATCATTTCTTTCAAACTCATGATCTTTCTTTTTGGAAAAACACTTGATCTATTTACAATATTTTGTAACAAACTATGAGTTTTCGATGAATGATAACTATTTTAATAAAACGTCTCTTTCAAGTCGTTTTCTATAATTATTGACTATGATCTCCATTCAAGTAACACCCGAATTAGTCTTCCGCTGTCATTAAGATTTTCGGGGGTGTTACATTATGATACTCAGCAGTATCTTGCATATGAAGACTTTGATCAGTTGGACCCTCTTGAAATGGAGGAGATGAAACTGAAAATGCAGGTGGCATTGCTGTCAGTGGACATCAAAAGGTTTGAAGAGAAGTCTGGGAGGAAGTTTGCTTTCAAGGGAAAGGAACCAGCTCGCTTTGATAGGAGAAAAGTCAAGTGTTTCACTTGCCACCAGATGGGGCACTTCTCAAGGGAATGCAAAGACAGGAAAAGTGGAGATGGAGCTAACTACCTTTCATATCAGCAGAAACAGCAGGAAGCTGGAGCTTCAGCAGCTCTCCTCACCATGGATGAACAGGTCAACTGGACTGCACATGAACCTGTTAATGAGGAAGCTCATGATACTGACAAGCTTGGATTGCTTGCAAGGTGTACTTCGGATGAAAGGCATGATCAGTTTGCCTTGATGGGACTATCTCAGGTACACAACTGTATATTTGGTTGTAGTCTAAGATACAATGAACTTAAAGAAGAATTTGATGCTATGAAACCTAAGTTTGATGAATGCTATGTTGATAATGAAGCTCATAAACTAGCATTAAAAACAGTAGAAAGACAAAAAGTATGGTTTCAAAAGAATCAAATAGCTTATGAAGAAAAGATAAAGGTGTTACAGTTTGATCTAGAAGTTGCAAATAATTACTTAAAACTATTTGAGAAAGCAAAGGCTGAAGTTGTGTCTGAGAACCTAGAGCTTAAAGAAAAACTAGCAGAGGAAATAGCTAGGCATAAGGAATGGTTAATATCAGGTGATAATCTGGCTAGTGAAATCTATAACAGTCAATCAGTAACCTCTGGCTTAGGACTAGGCTTTCAAAAGTATGTAGGAGTAGAAGCTAGATATGATGCTCGTAAATCCACACCAGCAGGGTTAGCTAACTTTGTAAAAGAAGGTGAATTGCATGTTGTCCCTGGACCTATTAGAGGTGAATTTATGCCCATAGACCTATCCATCACTGTTGACTTTGATGGATCACATCATCTATATGGCAGAAAGTCAAAAGACTTGCCAGACCCTGATGCCTCATCTAATGACTTTGTCACTTGCTCTGACAGTGACAATTCATCGGATCAAGGGTCTACCTCCTATGAAAGCTGTGATTCAAATGAGAAGTCTGACCTTCCCAAGCCTGAGCCTACACCCAAGCCTACACCCCAGTCTACTTGCAAGTCTTCTAGGGAAGCTGCTGAGTAATCAACTTCCAAGACAGTTTCTTCTGAAGACTTATCTTTTAAATCTTTGAATAATCAGTCTGTTAAAAACAATTCCTTGAATGTTTCTAATTTAAGTACTTCTTCATGTAATCAAACATCTCCCTATTTGAATAAATCTTCTAAAAAGAAGACATGTTTTGTATGTGGAAGTAAAATTCATTTAATTAAGGATTGTGATTTTTACGAGCAAAGATTGGGTGCATGTGCTACTCGCCAGAAACACAAATCTAAGTGGACCAATGTTGCTAATATTCCACCTTATGTCCCTCAAGCAGCTAAAACTGACTCTCATTGGAGAGGTTCAGTTACCAGACCTTATGTGCAACCAACTAGCCCATACTTTAAACATGGTTATTGGCCTACATATGTTGACTCTATGTATGCTGGGATGGGATATGGGGACACTGCTGTGAAGCCCTCAACAGGTTGTTCTTGGACTAACAAGGGACCCAATTATCAATGGAGGAACAAGAACAATGGTGGATCCTCTAAATGTTCATGCCCTAAACCTGTGATCCACAAGGCAGGTTCAAGTCAGTAATGACTTGAACCTCCATCGAATTCTAACGGTTTGTATATATTTTTTATTGTTGTTTGTAGGATCATCCCCTTAAGCATAAGAATATTGGTATTGTTGATAGTGGTTGTTCCAGAAGCATGTCTGGAAACAGAGATATGATGCACAATTTTGTTCCCATAGAAGGAGGAGGCAATGTGACTTTTGGAGGAAGTGATGGAAGTATCACAGGAAAAGGCACCATAAAGACACCTCATCTAGATTTTGAAAATGTGTACTATGTTAAGGAACTTCAGCATTTCAACTTGTTCTCTGTTTCACAAATCTGTGACACTAAGAACAAAGTTCTCTTCACTGAGAATGAATGTCTTGTGCTGTCTAAAGACTTCAAACTCCCAGAAGAAACATCAATTCTGCTGAAAGTTCCTCGAACTCACAATTTATACACATTCAACCTTAATGAAGTTCAACCAGGTGGTGACCTCACTTGTTTGGTGGCTAAAGCATCTCTTGATGAGTCCACCAAATGGCATAGGTGGATGGCTCATGTGAATTTCAAGACCATCAACAAACTCTCTAAAATGGGTCTTGTTGAAGGTCTTCCCACCAAAGTATTCACAAATGATCATAATTGTGTCGCTTGCAACAAAGGAAAACAACACAGAGCTTCTTACAAAGCTGTCAATGCTATGAGCATCATTACTGAACCTCTTCAGTTGCTTCACATGGATCTGTTTGGTCCAACTCAAGTCAGAAGCATTGATCATAAGTACTTCTATTTGGTGATCACTGATGGCTATAGCAGATTTTGTTGGGTTTTCTTTCTCAGAACCAAAGATGAAACATCTCAAGTGCTGACTGAATTCATCACTCTCGTTGAAAATCAGTTGAACAAAAAGGTCAAGGGTATTCGGTGTGATAATGGGACAGAGTTTAAAAATGCTATTCTTATAGAACTCTGTGGGTCAAAAGGTATAAAAAGGGACTATAGTAATCCAAGAACCCCACAACAAAATGGGGTGGCTGAAAGAAAGAATAGGACCCTAATAGAGGCAGCAAGATCAATGCTTGCAGACTCTAAACTCCCCACTATGTTCTGGACTGAAGCTGTTGGCACAGCGTGCTATGTGCTAAACAGGGTCTCCATTACAAGACCACAACTCAAAACACCATATGAACTTCTCTTTGGGAAGGTTCCTGTCATTCACTACCTAAAACCTTTTGGTTGTCAAGTGACCATTTTGAACACCTGTGATCCGTTGGGAAAGTTTGATGAAAAGGCTGATGATGGTTATATTGTGGGTTATTCAGCTCATAGTAAGGCCTACAGGGTGTACAACTTGCAAGCCAAAAGGATAGAGGAGACGCTGAACCTGAGATTTTTGGAAGATAAGGATAATGTTCAAGGACAGGGTCATACGTGGTCTTTTGACCTTGACTACTTAACTGATTCCTTGGGTTACACTAGACACTTGGCTAACCAAAATGCAGGTCCTCAAGCTTCTCCCACTAACAATGCAGGTCCCTTAGATGATGACTCTGAAAATAAGTTTGAAGATGATGAGCAACCTATACTTGTGCCTTCTTTCTCCCCTAACAGTATTGCAGGTACCACCTCCAAGGAGATTGCTGATAAAAGTGAAGAAGATGACTCTCATTATGCTGAGGACCTTGCTAGGCTTCAGACACAAGAATTTGCTGCTAAGCTTGAAGCAGAGAAACTAAATGGAGGGGTAGCTAATGAAGGAGTCAGCAGAAACCACGTGTCTGCTGAAGTTGACTCTGTCACACCTATCATCCACAAATCTGCTGAAGGCTATGCTGTTCCTTCTCAAGTGTCCTCAGACTTTGGAGAACCTCATACACGCTTTCCAAAACCCTCCGATCTTGGAAATCATCAACCCAAAGCTGGCATTTTCACCTCACCCTCTTATGATGCTGAATTTGAACCAACAATCACCAATCTTGATTCATCCATTGAAGTCAGCCCCACTGCTACTCAGAGAATCAACATTGCTCATCCTCAATCCAACATCATAGGTGATCTGCTAGCACCTGTTAGAACTCGAAGGGCTATAACAAGTCCTCAATTTGGGCAGATTGCTTTTCTCTCTTATGTCTCCAACCAGCAAAGAGACAATCACACAGACTTCAAACATTGTCTGTTTGCTTGTTTCCTTTCTCAAGTGGAACCAACAAGTGTTTCTCAAGCTCTTAATGATTCAAGCTGGCTAGAAGCAATGCAAGAAGAAATGCAACAATTTCACAATCAGCAAGTTTGGATTTTGGTTCCACTCCCTGATGGCAAATATGCCATTAGGACAAAGTGGATTCTGAAGAATAAGAGAGATGCTCGGGGTGTTGTGATAAAAAACAAAGCAAGATTAGTATCTCAAGGCTTCAGACAAGAGGAAGGGATTGATTATGATGAAGTGTTTGCACCTGTTGCCAGAGTTGAAGCAATTCGCATTTTCTTGGCTTACGCTTCTTACATGGGTTTCATGGTGTATCAAATGGATGTCAAAGGTGCTTTTCTGTATGGTGAGATTGAAGAGGAGGTCTATGTCACTCAACCCAAGGGATTTGAAGACCCAGATCACCCAAATCATGTTTACAAGGTGGTTAAAGCTCTTTATGGCTTACATCAGGCACCAAGAGCTTGGTATGCTAGGATCTCATCATTCCTGCTGAAGCATGGCTATAGGCGAGGTGCTATTGACAAAACTCTGTTCCTAAAGAAGAATTACTCAGACATCATTCTTGTGCAAGTTTATGTGGACGACATTATTTTTGGCTCCACAAACGAAGCTTGGTGCAGGGAATTTGAGGAACTGATGAAGGGTGAATTTCAAATGAGTGCTATGGGTGAACTTACTTTCTTTTTGGGTCTCCAAGTTCAGCAGAAACAGGATGGCATCTTTATCTGTCAAGATAAATATGTGAGAGACATTTTGAAGAAGTTTGGTATGGAAGGTGTTAGGACTGCCACAACACCTTATGAAGCTCCAAAGACTAAAGCAAATAATGAACCAGATCTACCTGTGAATGTTCATCTGTACAGGTCCATGATTGGTTCATTGATGTATCTGACAGCTTCAAGACCTGATATTACATTTGCTGTGAGTGTTTGTTCTCGACATCAAGTCACTCCACTTACTTCCCATCTAAATGCTGTCAAGAAGATCTTTAAGTACCTCAAAGGCCAACCTCTTTTAGGCCTTTGGTACCCAAAAGTGTCTCCTTTCAAGTTGGAAGCATATAGTGACAGTGATTATGCTGGTGCAAATCTGGATAGAAGATCCACAACTGGAGGCTGCCAATTTCTTGGCAAAAGGTTGATTTCTTGGCAATGCAAGAAACAAACCATTTTGGCTGCCTCAACTACTGAAGCAGAGTACATTGCTGCTGCAAATTGCTGTGGACAGGTCCTTTGGATTCAGAACCAATTACTGGACTATGGGTACAACTTCATGAACACTACAATTCATATAGATAACCAAAGTACCATCTGCATAGTCAAAAATCCAGTTTTTCACAGTCGAACAAAACACATTAAAATCAGGCACCACTTTATAAGAGATGCATATGAAAAACATTTGATAAAAGTGGCTAAAATTCATACTGATGATAATGTGGCAGACCTGTTAACAAAAGCGTTTGATGGACCAAGGTTTCAACACCTCGTGGTCAATATTGGAATGTTAAACCCATGACTGCATAGTTTAAGGGGAGGCATAGGCCTCGGGGGAGGCATATGCCTCAGGGGAGGATTTGTGCAAACTCTGCATATTTTGGTGTCATATCTTTCTATAAATAGTTTTCCTTGTTCAATAAATTTGAGTCTATCATTAGATTTGTAAAAACTTCATTTTGCCAATAGTGATAGCGTTTATTTAATACATTTAATCTTTTTATTTTTCTCTAATTTGCATTTTTGCCTCTGTTATTCATTATTCGTTCTAACACTAACTGTCTAATAACTCTTTAGTTGTTTGTCTTTGTGTTGTTCTTGTGTATTTTTGTGTCTGTTTTGCAGTTGTCTGAATTGCAGTTATCTATCCCATGAACAAGTTCAAATTCATCAAAGTGTGACTCAATGGTACATGGTCAAGTTAGCTAAAAGAGTGTTGCTGGTTTCTTCTGAAAGCAAAAGTACTGAAGCATACAATTTGATTCCACTGAAGTTATAATACTGAAGAAAAGAAATTAAAGTCAAATTGTTCATTCATTCATTCAAGAAACAGTTTACAGCTTACAGCTTACATAAAGTCAACCTACTACATATGCATCTACAAGATACGAGCTGTACAAAGCTAATCCTAATCTAGTGTATATCTTTCATTCCGAAATCTAAGTGAATGTTGGATATGCATTAGATGCTAGCTTTGCCTTTGTAGGTCTTGCATAACCACCCATTCCGTTTAACTGGCTGGTTGGATATGCATGACCAGCACGACGAAGATGCTAAGGACCAAAATGGGAGGATGGATTGATGAAAACGATTGACGATGACGATGACCACGCAGGATGACGGAGAAAAATAACGTGTCATGTGTGCTTCATCTATTCATTTCAACCAAAATGCAATCGATCCACCCTCCTTAAGCCCTTCTTCTATACGATGTGTGTTGATGCACCAAAAGATGGTGCAGTGAGACCAAGAACCACCTCTCTATCTTTGGGGAGTGGCGGATTCCTGGCACGAGGCCTTTGTTGAGGCCGAGGTGCTGGAGGTTGGGAGTATGAAGTTCCCTCCTTATAGGAGTCATCAGAATCATCAGCAGATTCACTTGGATTCACTACACTATCATCTTCTGAAGAAGAAAGAAAGGGTGATTTATTTGGTCATGGATAGGGTTGAGGAAAGTAATGTTGCCGTGGGTTTGATTCACCACTTGATGATGATGAAGAGGATGATGAAGATGAGGAAGTGAGATCTATGATCTCAGGTTTGGTATTCATGGTGCAATTGTGTTAATTGGGGTTATTTTGCATCTAGGGTTTGGGGATCTTGATGAAAAGATGAGTTACATTGGGATCATTTTATAGACGGGTTCGAGGTTCAATGAGTTTAATGAGAGTGGTTGGCACAGTAATTCTAGAAACTTACCGAAGCTATTCGTATCTTTGATGCATTCTGCTGAAGTTATAACTTCAGCAGATTGATCATGTGTTCCTGCTGAAGTAGTGTTTTGGGTTGGGTCAAAGATGTAATACACGTCAGCAATGGTCAACCAAACGGTCAATTTTTCTTTGACTATAATTTGGGCAAAAACTATCAATCCACCGTCACTCTCTTCAGTACAAACAAATTCCTTCTCATTCCGCTTTCACAAACACTCACCATTTCAAGAATCATAACCCTAAACACTCATATCCCTCATGGCTCTTGAATTTAAACATGATCACAACAAAGTTGCATTTCTGGGAAATGGCAGGGGATATGAACTGTACGAACCAATGGTGGAATTCCTGAAAAGGTCCAAGATTTGTTATGCTCTAACTCATTCTCCAAATGAGATATATGAATCACTGATTACTCAATTTTGGGAATCTGCTGAGAAGAGGAGTGAGACAGAGATTAGGGCTGTGATTGATGAAACAGAGTACATAGTTACAGAGGACCTAATAAGGAGGAAGCTTCACTTGGAAGATGCTGATGGAGTATTTTACTCTAATCAGGAAGATGTGCTTAATGGGCTAAGAGTTATTGGCTATCGAGGAACAAGAACTGATATGTGGCTAAAGAAGGAACTCTGCCCGAAATGGAGGTTCCTGGTACACACGCTGCTTCAATGCATGAGCAACAAGACTAGAGGATGGGACCAGTTCTCTACACAAATGGGCTATGGTATTGTGTGTCTTTCCCAAGGGGTATCTTTCAATTTTTCTAAATATATTTTTGAAAACTTGGTTGAAAATATTCAAAAGAAAAAGGGAAAATTTTTAATGTACCCAAGGTTTCTACAAATTATTTTGGACATCTCTACCCAAGCCCAATCTTTCTATCCCATAAGTACTTTAATTGCTAAATTGTATGCTACTATGAGAACCCACTTTCAGGGGGAACATCATCCCTTGCTAGCAGCCATGTTGCCCCAAGGTAATGAGGCTGCTGATGAGGAGAATGTGGCTCATAATCCTCCTTCCTCACCTGTTGCTACTGATGGTAATCCATTAGTTAACATTGATGAGGGCCCCTCATCAACTGTTGAAGCAACTCATGTTGCTCATGACCAACCACCTTGTCCCAGTCCAACACCCACACTTGTTACACATGATGAATCAGATCTTAATAGACTACCCACACCAAGTCCTGTTAGGGATCCTCTCAATGAAGATCTTCCTCACATTGAGCATGACCATGATTCTTCTGAAAGGACCAATGAAGCTCCCCTTACCACAGAGCAATCTGCTGGTGGAGCTGAGGACCCTATTACACTCTCATCTGTCTATGCTCTTGTCAACAGGTATGCTGCAGAGGTTAATAGTCTGAAAAAGGAACTTGCAGAGACCAAGTCGTCTCTTGGGAGTAAGATTGAAGAACTGCAGAATCAAGTCAAGGTATTAGAGGACAAACTAAAAGGGCCCTCCAAAAGGAAGCTTGTGGTTTCCTCTGATGAAGAACAAGAAGTACCTCATTTTGAGTCTCTGGACATGTTGGCTGATGTTTCTCTCAATGATCCTTCATCAGTAGCTGCTACTTCCTCAAGGAAGAAGGAACCAGTCCTTTACAAAAGAAGAAGGAGATCCTTTTCACATAAGGTTTCTTCTGCAGCTTCAAAGGAACATGGGATTGATAAGGATGCATCTGCTGATGTGCTAATGGAGGATGTATCTTCAGATCCTAATCAATCTTCATCAGTTCAAGAACCAACAGACCTTTCACCTTCAGCAGATCTGTCTGACATTGCTGCTATGACCACTCCAGTTGATAATCTGCATCAACATGTTGACTTAGGTACTACTACAGAGGTTCCTGTCGTTGATTTAACTGAAGAAGAGTGTGCCAAGAAGCCTAATGATAAAGGGAAAGATGTAATAACTGAAGATGAGGTTGGTCCAGACCTGGTAAGTGAGGAGGAAAGACTGGGTCAAGCAAGTAGATTGGCTGAGTTTGAGAAGTCAAAGGAAAGTGTAGCATTGGCTCGTCAACTTGAAACAGAGGACTTTTCATCTTTAACTCCTGAGAGAAGAAGAGAACTGGATGCAATGAGGGTTCAGATGCCTGCTGAACACTGGGATATTCTAACTCAGCAAGTCGTTTCAAGACCTTCTCTTGCTCAAAGTATACTAGGTGGAGATTTCCTCAGTGACAATTATGTGGAGCGAATGATGGCTCAGGGAAGACAAAGGAAGCAAGAAGCTATCGCACAAAAGAGGGCCATCAAAGCTCAGAAGGCCAAAGACAAACCTCCTTCTAAAGCTGAAATGAGAATGGTGGTGAAGAACCAATGCTCAATGTACAACTCTGGGTTAACAATGAAACAAGTCATGGCTTTTCCTGATCATATCCTGTTTCGCAAATATAACCAAATCATGAGGGACAGATCATCATCTTCAACACATTCTACCAACTTGAAAAGGATTGTTGAGAATGAAGCTGCTCAAGAAGCCAAAAGACTTAAGTCAGATGATGCTCCACCCAAGGTGACGTCTCCAGTCATTCATGCTTAAGCAACTTCTGAAGTTGCTTCCTCTACTAACAAGGGTCAATCTGCTGAACCGTCTTCCAATTCTCCTGAAGCACCTGATATATCAGCCCCCAATTCATCTGTGGCACCCGTGGTCAAAATAGAAGATTCTGAAGTTAACGAAGCTGATCTCGCTGAAATAAAAACAAAAAGGGCAATAAAGATGCTTCACAGGATGAATTCACTTCGTGTTCCAACCAAGTCTCCCTCTACCTCTTCAAATCTTATCACAAGTGTTCAAGATGAAAATGCTCCCTCTGGAGAAATCTATAAACCTGGAAGAAGGACAAAGAGAATGGCCAAAAGATCTCCAGTAGATCTTGAAGCTGATAACTCAACTTTCATTATTGAGGGCTCTGCTGCTGATTTTCCTGATGGAAATTCAGATGAGGTGGTAGATTGGAAATTGAAGGATGATGAGATGAATGTCATTCATCGAAGGGACTCCACTTCAATGGAATTCACCTTTCTAAAGGAAATTCTACACTTGGTAGACAGGGCAGACTTACTTTCTCTGTTCACTCGTGTTACCACCTATTACTGCAACAAGGAACCACAAGGTTCTGGGATGTTCTTACCAGGAGATCTTCAAGTCCTGTTAAACTCTCACATTCCCAATAGCAAAGCACATTCTATTTGGGAAAACTCACATCGGTGGAAGCTTGCATCCTGGAGATTCTATCCTCTCCCTCGTGTGCATGTGCTTGAGACTAAGGGTGGAATCACTGTCTGCATGTTATCTGAAAGAAAGTATCCTTTGCCCAAAAGACTGATGGAAAAGATGCTGAGTCAGAAATTGGAAATTCCTCCAGATCCTGTGGGCAATGAAAGACAGTCTGCTTTAACATTGGTGGGATTGATCAAGACTCAACTTCAACAACTGCAATAGGCCTCATCCTCATCCATAACAGGACACTTGGTATCCTCTGCATTACTTTGTTTTGTTCCTTTTTATTTGTGTTATGTATATACCTGTCTCTTCCTGTGTTAATTCTTCAATTCTTAGTTAAAAAAAAAAAAAAAAAAAAAAAAAAAAAAAAAAAAAAAAAAAAAAAACTAACTTTTATGTAGGTTTGGTTGTTGTCCTTTTCTGATGGTTTTTAACTCACCTTATGTACCTTGTGTATGTCAAAGAGTTGGCTAGTCCAAAGGGTACAGCTTTGGTAAAGACACAACAAATCTGTTGATAGCTGTAATGGTTTGCTCAAAATCATAGGGTCTGCAACCACCCATGCTTAACTGCTGAGGGTTGTATGGTCATCAATTCACCATGGTCTATTCCTTTTTGGAATCCAAGAATTGGCTAGCCCACATGTATATGGCATGTGGTAAAGGCAACTGAATCCATATTTGGTTCTCAATTCACCAATTCTAAGAATTGACTAGTACTGAGCAAACGGCTACAGGTAAAGACAAGACAAATCCGTTTATATGGTTGCTGGTTTGCCAATAAATCAGATGGTTATCAATGTACCATAGTTTTCGAACTCAAACATGTGGCTACTCCAGTAGTGATGGCTATTGGTAAAGAGACATCAAACCCATTAATTTCAATGATTCACCTCTCACAGGAGTTAACACACCTGGAAGTGATGAGAATAGTATTGAACTTATATGTTTTTGATGTACATGATGTCATATGTTGCTGCAAAGATCTGGTATTTCATAGTTAAGTACTTATAGAGATGTTCATCTTCTGAATCTTTGTTGCTGATCCTCAAGATACTGGCCATTCATAACTCAGAAGTGTTTCAGATATGGAGAGGATCTTGTTTAGAAATTTTTCGTAAAATGGTACAATTCTCAACAGCATTATCGATCTATCAAGGAAACTAGAACTTAACCTAGTCAAATTCCAGATTAGAGGAGGATTGTTGGGAATTAAGGTAAACTACTGATTCTGCCGAAGCATCTACCGAAGAGATTCTGCCGAAGAAGAATGGATTCTGCTGAAGTCACACTTCAGCAGAAGTGTTAAAGCAGATATCGTGTTGCTGCTGAAAGTGTGAATCCACGTAGGAGAGATAAGCTCAGTATAGAGTAAAAGTCAGCGCCGTATTAAAAATAGGTTGGCGCCGTATTATGTAGAGCTTACTCAGAATAAACAATATGATTAGTTGCATGCTTGTCTAGATGCATGCTTGGTCTATGTTAGTATTAGGAGCGTACATTGTAAACGCTCATTAGGGTTTCTTGCCTATATAAGAAACCACGATAGTTTGTAATAGATAAGTTTTTCTCAAGTCTTTCAAGTCTTGTAAACTATCCGAAACATAGAGTTTCTATAATAAAAAGATCCATAGAGGATCAAAGAGTTCTTAGTTATTATAACTTGTATTTACTTTCCGCTACAAAATACGAGTTGTAGAGATCTTCCATTAGTTTGCTTGTGATTACATAGGCAACACTAACGATCTCCGAGTGCTTAAGATCTATCAAGGTCTGTGTGTGTTCAACAATGGGGATAGGAGATGAAATAGGTTTCTCTTTGAAAGCCTCGATTTTAGAAATGAGAAGACTGACATTCAGTAATGTTGCACGAAGTGCTTCATCTTTGATTTCAGTGTCAGTAACTTCATCATTCTCTTCATCTAAGCTAACAAGCTCAGAAGGTAAATCTTCCACATAACCGATGTCTCCACGAGATAACGAATCATCATCATCAGAATCGGAGAACATCTCAACATGATCTTTTGGGAAGACAAGAGGGGTAGGGATATCACACAAATGCTCGAGAATTCCCTGTGACTCTCTTGGGATTGGGACAAGGTTCTCAACACTAGACTTTATGAATTCGTCCGATTCCTTTTCAGGAACAGTGTCGAGATGCTCGTCCCCCATGTTCAGAGAGTGAGTGGGAGCTTCGGGTGTGATAGCAGTTGTTTGAGATGGAATCTCAACTGCTGGGATCTCAACTGATTGAGGGAGTTGAGAAATATTATCTTTAAAAGGATAAAAACTCTCCTCGTCATCGTCATATAGAGCTGCCTTGAGAAATTGGAAACGCCTTAGAGCTGCATGCTCTAGGACTAATAATTCTTCCCTAGATTGGCGGGCCTCTCGTTCTTCGGCAAGCAGTTCTCCCATGGTCTTTTCACCACTCACTTGATTCTTAAAGTTACTAATCATATCATTAAGTGTTTTCATTGCGGTTTCAAAATTTTGGGAGATTTCTTGAGACAACGGCTCAGGTGGAGTTTAAACCGTATGGTGCTGTGGAGGTTGGAAATTGTCAAACCTGTGAGAGTCATGATTGTTACAAGGAAATGGATTCCCTATTTGACAATCAGAGCTGAAGTGGGGACCTCCACAGTACTCACAATAGTAAAACTGTTGAGTCTGGACTGGGGAATTATATGGATATTGGTCATAACCAAAGTTCTGAGCATCACCAGAAAACTGTTCATAGACAAACGTTTTTCCGGATTGACACTCAAATCCTTGGTGAGGACCTCCACAAAATTTACAGTAGATATGTTGATTATCTGAAGATAAGTCGGGCTGTGGTGGGTAACTGGAAAATTTTAAGGGGTCGCTAAATGAGTTCGGATTAGGATCATAATCAAATGAATTCCTCGAACCACAAAACAAACAACTCCCGTTATGAATATCATTATCACATTGTACACACGTACACCAACGACAGGGTGAACCAAAAAGAGGCTCACCACAACCGACGCAAGGAATAAACGATTTCATTTGAGAGTAATGAGAAAGAATCGGTTCATTCAAAGAATCAACAAAACCAACATGGTGATCCGAATGACTATCAAGTCTCGAAGAGCATTTTGAAAAATCCGGAGGTGGGACAAGTGGTGTGCTCTGAGAGCTAGCAATTTCCACTACTTCCGTTATGGTCTCCGGTGTTTGAACGGGTTCATCGTAATCAATTCTGATTCTCGACCTTTTTTCATCGGCTTGAATTTGTTCAATTAGATTACGGGCTCTAAATTCAAAGAGATTGTCCTTGTAACCCTCGGTGGGTGCTTGAGGTAACACTAACATTCGAACGGGTTCGTCAACATTAGAACGTATTTCGAGATGTGGCGTGGGGTCGAAATAACTTTGAAAAGACTTTTTGATGGATAATTCGCACAAATTGCAAAATTCGCTTGAACTAGGCCTTCCACACCGCTCACACACGTACTTGTGACAATGATGTTGATCCTTTTCCATACACCGAAGATGATCGTCGTCATTAGAATTAAACATATAGAGGGTTAAGAAGAGAATCAAATGGTCATGAGGATAAAGATGAGTATTTTTGGATTTTTATAAGAAAATATAAATATATATAGATGGATGGTATGAACAAAGAGTGAATATTCAAATCACTAATCTGCTAAGCGTAAGATAATTAGCACAGCTCCCCGGCAGCGGCGCCAAAAATTTGATTCGTGCTAAACCGTCAAGTTTTCTCACACAAGCCGGCCACTTGTGAATGGCCAACCGTAAGAAACTTAAAACAGTTCAGACACAGAATGCAATGAAGATCAGGAGAGTATAGTGTTTCCCCGGGTCGTTATGTCCCAGCGAGCTATGCGATGAATCACCAAACGAATAGTGATCGAGAGATTTGAACGGAAAAGAGTTTTGGAATGATTATAACTACAGAAAAATTTTATAAATTACAGAGGCTTAAATGCAAATTAAAGAGAATTAAAAAGATAAAAAATAATAAATAAACGCTATCACTATTTGCAAAATGATGTTTTTGATTTTATGTTTTTATAAAACTTGAATTTAAAACTACGTGATGTACTAAAGAAAATGTGAAACTTAAACAATATTAATCCTAAAAATATGAAAATGACATTTTTACAAACCTAATGATAAAAGAAAATTTTTAGAAAAAGAAAATTATTTTTATGACTATTTATTTAATTATTATTAATTAAAAACTATTTTTAACTATTTAATAATAGCCTAAAATACAAGAAAATATGAAATAAAGCTAGAAAAATAAAATTTTAACTTGGAAAAATCTGAAATAACATAATAGAATTTTCAAAACTATTTTTGTACTTTTCTGATTATTTTTGTATTTTCTATGAATTAAAATCTATTTAAAACTACTTAAATTGCTTAAAAATACAAATTTAACTAAGAAAAATCTGAAAAAATATTTTTTTGACTTTTTATATTTATCTAATCCTAAGAAAAATGAAAAATTATTTTTTTGAAACCTTTCTGAATTATTTGTATTAAATGCTAATTAAAAAGGCTTAAAAATTGTTTTAATTAAGGAAAAATACCAAACAGACTTAGAAAAATCTGAAAAATTCAAGAAAAGTCTAAAATAATATGAGGAATCTAGGAAAAATATAAAAACATGGGCTTGTGTGCAAGAAAATGAAACTGCAATGTAAGTAGCTTATAAATAAGCACTTTTGAATAAGCAAATGCACACAAATGGGGACCAAACTGAAACAGAAGCAACAATAAACTAAAATTACCCAAATGCAACAAGTATCCACAAGCTTTAACCTCTGAAATGCAACTTGCACAGATTTGAGGTTTTGAGCTTATGAGCTAAAAACAGGTTTTAGGGGTCTACTTTGAGCTTAAGCACAAGCCACCCAAATAAGCTAAACTCAAAACTAAAAGAAGGGACCTAAAGTAGACCTGGGTGGCTACTTATAAACCAAAAATTAGACCATGATAAGCTCTTATGAGCTCTGTGCAATCCCTGCACAAGTCCTGTGCACACTCAGTTAAAACTGAGCTTGTGCACAGGGGAACTGAGACCACATTCACAAGCTTATTTGGAGCTTATAAAAAATTTGTAAAATTCCACAAAAATGGTAATAAGAAATGAGACCAGCTGAAGTTTATGAACACCAAATTTCACTTGAATTGGCCCAGAAATGAACTCATGAAAAATCTCTCTTAGTTAGGCTCAAAACTGATTTTTCACTAATTTGACTTTTTGACAGAATTGATATGTTGACTAAATTGAACTATGAATCCAATTTGTAGACTGATTATGATATTAAATGATGAAATAGACCTAATGCAATCTAACTCTATGTATTACAAACCTAGAACAAGCTTTTGATTTCTAAAAATCCTAGCAGTTAAGCAGTTAAGACAGTAGAGGTGTAATTTTGACTTTTGTAGTTGGAATGACCAAATGGACTGCTATACTAACTATTTCTAACCTAATGTGGACTAAGCAAGTAAAGGAAATATCAAAACGACAACAAAATCACACAGATTAAAGCTTAACCAAACACCCTTATATCTTTTGATTATGAACTGTTATAAGGAAATGTTGAGATTTATATCACAATTCCAAAACCTAAGCTCATATTTTGATGAAACAAACTGATTTAAGCATGAATCCACACAGAGTTACAACAGAATTCATAACATCAAAGAATTGCAATTTATGACAGATACTCACAAATGTCCAGCTTGTTTGCAGGCTAAAACCAGAACCAATCTACTCTAACCTAGTCTATTTCACCCCATCCAATGCTCTGCATCACCCAAATTCCAAAACCAAGTCTGATTGAGCCTCAGTTTGACTTTTGTTGACCATAATTGAAAATGCTTGAAACTGTTTCCCAAGCTTATCAAAAGCTTTAATAAGCTTGAGTAAACATGTTTGATCTTAAAAATAAGCTGATAGAAGCTTGGCACTTAACACATTTGAAATTGCATAAATGAGAGAAAACTCAAAAATAAGAAACTTAACCGAATTGTGAATTACTACTAAAATTTGATTGAAATTGATACAAATACTTGAGTTTAATACAAGGAAACTTGAAAAATACAATTTAACACTTACTTAAGACTAAATTAATAAAAAAGACATATAATGAAACTAAAAACTAACTACTCCCCTATCTCTCTTTCTTCTTGCTTCTTTTATACCCAAACTTATTTCTCTCACTACTCTGAGTGCTTCCCAGCAATAATCTGAACCATTGGATAGCTAGAATTGATCTTGGCCGTTTAATGCATTTTGGCGCCAAAACTTATATAAGCCAGTTGGAGGTTGAGTGAGATTGAAGAAAGCATTTAATGCTTCTTGGCTTGGTGTGTTTGGAGGGAAGGAGATATGGTGGGTGTGATGATGATGGAGGGGGGAGGTGTTGCAGGCTAGGTGATGATGAGGAAGGTAAACCCGTGAGCGGGAGTGGTTAAGTCAAATGAGTTTGACTGGGATATTAAAAGGGAAGGGTCAAATGAAAGGGGTCACAAGGGTTAATGACAGGGGTCACATGCAGTTTTGACAAGGGCCAAATGGGATTAAAGGTTTTAATTATCAAGGACCTTTGTTGCAAATTCTGAAAGTGCAAGGGCCACTTCTGCCATTTTGTCAAAGTTGCTCCAAGGGACTAAAAGTGACAGGCTCCAATAGTACAAGGACCAAACTTGACATTTTCAAAATTCCAAGGACTATTTTTGCCAAATTTGAAACTTGGAGGACCAAACTTGTAATTTCTCAAAACTTTTGACATTTTTCACCAAAGGACTAATTTTGACAACTTATGATTTTAAAAGGACCTTTGGTGATTTTTCTTTTGAAATTATGTGCTCAGGGACTATTTCTGACAACTTTTGAAACTTGGAGGACTGAAACTGCCAATTATGCAAACTTAGCTCATTTTTCATCTGATTTTGAACATTTTGCATCTGAAACATATAAAATGCAATTTTGGAATATTTTCAGTATTTTGATGCATTTCTGAGCATTTTTAAACGTTTTGCAGTTCAGATTTAACAAAAAATGATGAGTATTTACACACTCATCAATAGGACCCTTGACAATAGCGTCTTATAACGTTAACCTTTATATAACGCTTATTCATAATGGTTTGTTTATGATACACCACAATATGGCACATCTTTTTAGAGTCGTAAAACATCCGCTTTTTATAACGCTTATTCAGTTTTATAGAACGCTTAATTGCAAAAGTTTTATTTGAACAAAAATTAACAGGACCCTTGACAACTGTGTCTTTTAACATTAACCTTTATAGTACGCTTATTTGTTGTGGTTTTATTATCCTACGCCATAATAGAACACTCATTTATTTGAGTCATAAAACATCAGTTTTTTAGAACGCTTATTTACAAAAGTTTTATTTAAACATTAGTTAGTATGACACTTGATACTTGGGTATCAAAACTTGATACACCATAATAGGACACTTGTTATCTGTCTTTGAATTGTTATATGTCTCAATCTTTTGGAAGTTATGTATGGGTTATCTGTCTTTGTATTGTCCTTATCTATCAATGATAATGGTTAATTTGGTGCATTATTGTTGTACTATACTAAGCCAGAATTGCACTCACAAAATAAACTAGGCTTGATTAAAAAACAAAAATGACTGAGTGCAGGGCATCTCAGTCCTAATGGGGTGATTAGCAGACCAAATTAAAGCAACAAGATAAGATCTAGAATCCCAATTAAGCTCAGAATTCTCTAGTCAGTAGTACAAGCTACTAAAGGAAACAAAAAACAGAAGAGAAACAACAGTGAATAAGCAGAAATTAAGCTCTTAATATGGGCATTTGAGCCAAACAGTGATAAGCCATATTGACCCGTTTGACCCATTTGAGCCAAACACCCCTTAAGCAGGGTTGTTTTGAGATCTCAAAGTGAAAATATAAATAACAAGAAGCTAAAAAGTTAAAATTACCTAAATTTAAATAAGAAATGTATAAGAAAGAGTTATACAAACAGTAATGAGGATTGTCATTGATTCTTAACAACTAATTTTACATAAAAACAGGGACTATTGTCATTGATTCTTAACAACTAATTTTACATAAAAACAGGGACTATTGTCATTGATTAATGTGACTTAAGCTATATTAAGACTAATTTATGCTAGAACAACTACTTGTGAGATGATTTAAAGCTTATGCCACACTAATTTCCACACAGACATATTTTAGGCCAATATATTGGTGATTTTGACTTTAAAGCTTCTATCCACTAAAACCTTGTTTGTTTCTGACTTATTAGCTGTTAAGAAAGTTGTATGAACAGGCCTTAGTCACTGAGTTCAACTAATACTCACTACAAAGACCTAACCAAACACTACTTTAAAACACATATTGTTTAATAACTGATTTAACAAATTTAAAAGGCAAATGATCAATCTAAATCATAATACTGATACATAAGCTTGTACTAGGCTAAATTAAACACATATAAACAAAAGCAACCAACATTTAACAATAACAACTAACAATCACAGATTATCAACATAAGCAACATAAGCACATACAGATTATCATCAAAACACATAACAAAACAAACGGCCATTAAACATAAATATGCACATACCATTAAAATATTAACCATAATAAGTTATCATAAACCATTGTTCAGAAACCATTGTTCATAAACCATCCCCTTCAACATAAATACATAACAAGTTTTCATCAAAATAAGTACATAACCCAACAACATGAGACCATCAGACACAAAAACCACAAAAAGACCCAACAACTACCTTCATTCTTCTTCATACTTCTCCAGAATCTCAATGGTCTCCTTCTTCAATGTTATCAACCTCTGAAAATCAGCGACAACACTTGCAAGAGATTCAACCAAGCACCTCTCAATGAGCTGGACTTCATGCATTGAATCATAAACATCCTCAGCTGCCATTTCTTCATCAGTATTCAAATAAAACACCTCCATCATTCGTTCTGTTCTCTTATCCACTTGCATTCTCATGTCGTCTCTGACGGCCGCAACATTTCTCATGTTGACCTCATTCGTAGGTATCTCATTAATATTGAGAAAAATAAAACAAACATAAAGCTTTTCAGACCCACAAAGATCTTTCAGTTCATTCAAGTATGGCGTGGCAGACATTTTCAATTAGGGTTGTATATAGTGAAAAAGTTATGAACTGAAAAAAGTATATGGATGAACTGAAAAAATAAAAATAAAACCAACATATATATAAAGGGTAGATGCATGAACTGAAAAAATTAAGAGTATTAATGAGAAATGAAATAATTAAAACAAGTAATCATGAGAACTGAAAAGACTACAGAAAATCAAAGGTCGAGAAAAACTTACGCGTTCCCATAATATTGATGCTTATTATTTTAATTGGGATGACTCAAAGTGTAACCAATTCAGTTTCAGTTTGAAGCAGTTGTAAAAAGAGAGGAACTAGTAACTCGGTGTTGAGTATAAATATATTTCGGGTCGGGTTTGGGTCGACCCATCTAACCGTTTATTAATCAGGGTAGGTTCGGGTTGTGAATAAATTAATTGGGTCGACCTGACAACCCGTTTAAGCTTTTTTTTCTTAATGTGGCAACTTTTGTATCAAAAAAGGGTTGACTGTGTCAACCAAAAACCCGTTTAACCTTTTCAACCCATGAATTTCAAAAAGATCACGCCCATCTTTATAAATGGTTATAATTTGAATATTATTTTTAAAATATTCATGATTATTATTTTCAAATTGAATGAAACCAAACTAACCGAACAACCCGATAGTACACTTGGGTCATATGAACCGGTGATATTGCCCTGTTGTCGACCTTGATGAACCTTAATGACGAATCTTCATATGATTCTTTATACTATGAACCTTAATGACGAATCTTTGCTATGAAACTTTTATTATGAACCTTTGATATGCTTTTCTGAACCATTTGATATGACCCATTTGTTATGAACATTTTGGATATGAACCTTTTGATATGACACTCTGATTAAGATATGATATCTGACTATCAGTTTGATACACGAGCCATTTCACTAGTCATGGGGGTTACATGTCCGGGTCATTGATGCACCAATGGCATATATGACTCTAGTATGTTTGAGTGACGTTCCACACTATCCCTTATATGTCACATGTTATGAGCTCAAGTATATGTTTGGCCACTATGTTATCTGCAGGGGAGTATGGATGCATCCTATATCTGTTATCTACAGTTACTGGATTATCTGTTATATGATATGATATGTTATGTTTCTGGGCTCGTGTTGGATTACTGTCCTATCTCTGACTTCATGCGAAGCAATACATTCAATCATAATAGTCGGCACTTTATGATCACCTCGCGTATATTGGCCTCGCAAATGCCTAGGACAATTCCTCCGTTCAATATGTGTAGAATATAGGCTACAAAGCATCCCCGGAATGTGACGTCATGGGAAGTCGACTTACGTAAAAACTCTGGACGATATAAATGAACGACCGCATCCGTTGAGAGTTATTCATATTAGCTTTTTCAAAGTTATTATTTCATAAACTTTACGTTTTTACCAAATCAATCCCGAATCCAAAGCAACACCCACCAACCAAACGGGCCCTTAGTTGATAACCCGAGCAACGACCGGGTAATAATCTAGTTCTTTTTTAGTTTCAAATACAATAAAATACCTATACCTATATATTATATATATATAAAATAATACAATAATTTTCATATACTGTATACTAGGTAGTATTAATTAATTTAATTATACATCAAATTATACCCTATCACCGATTCATCCCGCCCAGACCGATTACAAGCTACAAGGTGGTCGACCGCCCGACTACTGATTCGCGATTTTAATTTGCAACATTGGATATGAACCTTTTGATATGACACTCTGATTATGATATGATATCTGACTCCCAGTTTCAAACCCGAGCCATTTCATTATTCATAGGGTTCCATGCATGTCCGTCTCATTGATGCACCAATGGCATATATGACTCTAGTGTGGTTTACTGTCCTACATCTCACTTTATCTTTCGGGTCAACTAGATGCGGATACGCTTTAACAAACGTAGACCACGTAGGATAAATCCCGTCTGTAAGAAAATAGCAACATTTTAAATAACGCCTGCGTAAAACAAATGAACTATCTGGAGCCGCTCCATTTCGGGCAGTAAGATACAACAGAGACTGATTACTTTAACACATTGATATTGTTGTTTGACCCGGGAAGTCGGAAAAACGAATGCCAAATCTACTTCATTTTTAGTTTCACATACAATAAAATACTTATATATTATATATATATACAATAATATAATACATTTCATATACTATATACTACTATTAGTTAATTTAATTATGAATCTAATTATAATCTAAAAATTAGGGGAAAACTTACACACCTACGTTCACATAAACCCGCTTAAAATTTTTGGGGAAAAATTCAGATTCATAAATAACTTTTGGCGCTGCGAAAATCAAGCATATCTTTTCGGAAATCAAGTATTTGATTCGATTTTATTAATGGAAATCGTTTTTTACAGACAGTTAAAATCTCAATTTTGGTTTAGGGTTATATGTGGGCAGCAAAACAAGGATTGTGGGTTTTCACTTTTGAATGAAGATCTGACTCAATAGGTAATGCAAACCTCTCTTGTTGTTATTATTATTGTTGTTGTTATTATTATTATTATTATTATTATTATTATTATTATTATTATTATTATTATTATTATTATTATTATTATTATTATTATTATTATTATTATTATTATTATTATTATTATTATTATTATTATTATTATTATTATTATTATTATTATTATTATTATTATTATTATTATTATTATTATTATTATTATTATTATTATTATTATTATTATTATTATTATTATTATTATTATTATTATTGTTATTGTTATTGTTATTATTATTGGTATTATCATTGTTATACATTGTTATTGTTATACATTGTTAGTGTGGGAAATGGTGGGTTCGGGTATGTGTTTGGTTGACCTCTTGTGATGAGTCTCATATGTGATCATAAGTGCTGTTTATTTGTGATGTGGTACAAGTTGTATTTAAGTTGCTCTGTTTAATTTAAATGAATGTTGGTATACCTGTGTAAAGTTGGGTAAAAGGATTTGGGTAGTGATAGTGATAGTGATTTGATATCAGTTTCTAGCTAATGTATTTCATTCTGTGACATGTAACTGAAGGATTTGCGTCTATTTTTTGTTTGTAGATAATGTATTTCATTCTGTAACATGTAATAGATAGTGATTTGATTTCAGTTTTGTTGTTCTCAAATGACTATTGTTCTTTGCAATCTCATAATAATTTTATTTGTTTTGTGCACCAGTTATGGAAAATAACAGGATGCAACGCCAAATCACCACGAAAAAATAGGAATGATTATGAAGTGTCCAGAAGGACAAGGATTCAAGAAAACCAACAGAGATTACAAGCTTTGGGAGTGAAAAATCTTGCCAATTAATATACCAAACAACAATATTCATTGCAAGATTTATTGAACCTCGGGTGAATATAGCCTGATCACCTATATTCAGCCAGGGACAGTGAGACATAGCCTGATCACCTATGTCTGACTCAGAGGTGAATGTTGCAATACTGAAAGTAGTTATAATGGTGATATGTCTAGTTGACCTCCTCATTGACTTCTAAAAATGGTAAAATTTTCATGTGTGTTCATTATAAGAGTTGTAAAGGTTTACTCCTACACATCACACACTGACGTCACAACATTTTATTACTACGATACTTTTTCTCCTAAGTCGAACGCCTTTCTCATTACTACACTCTCTAAACCGACCATTTTACACTACTACCTTACACCTCCGCGTCCACATCTTACTAGCAACGTGCATGGAGATTTGCCTGGCAGATGATGCATACTACCACTTCGCGCAAGGACACCACAGTGATCCATGTTGAAATGGACCACTTTACGCCACCACTTCGCGCCTTCCGTACCTACGTTATGTATAAGATTTGCTTAGCAGATAATGCATAACCAGTGAAATGTTGCATGATGTGAGTTAATAATTATATTTTAGATTTTCTTAGCACATTATGCGTAACTAACTAAATTTTATTTACCGTACGACATTACTCTATGTCTAAATTATATTTTTGGGTCACTACTATACCATGTCTTATGTATCCTATCTCATCGACATATCGTCTTCGTTACTGGATCATTAAACCTTTATTACTGGATCGTTGCAACCCATGTATCCATCATCCCATCCTATTATCGTTATCTTAGACGCTAAGATCGAAGTCATCTCGTCATCCATTGCGGTACAGTGTCACCTCTATCCCAAAACTCGTACTCAATCGATGAACTGGATTACATCCCTAGCCATTCTAGGAACAATACACCTCGACATCTACAAAGGGAACCCCTCGCTAAACATAAACCATAAACGAACAACTAAATCGATCTAAAAGCATAACAAGAAGTTAACTTGCAACTCAAGCCACTTTTTCTGGGAACGGATCCCTAATCTTCCACTCATCCCTTTGAAACACCAATTGTCTGTCCTGTTACACTCTTATGAAATAATAAACTTCGTCGTTGTCTAACGCAAACTACTTTCAACTATTTTACGGACCATTTCACGGTTAGTTTACAAAAAGTCTTACTATTGTGCCATTAAACCAAAAATCTACGACTTTACTAATACTTTATAAACAATGACCTTACTAATGCTTTGCAAACTATTTTCTCATAGTGTGATAAACCGATTAATTTACTACTACTTTATGAAACAACAAACAATTGCAATAGCAAGTTATAAACTATATTACAAATTTCTCCTGCAAGTTATATCACGGTCTTATAAGCTATTTTTACCCTTTTAGTGACCTGTTTTAGCCACTGTCTAATTCAAAACCATGAAACTTGGTACTCTTACCTCACAAACTATTTTGCCTTTACCGTACTAAGTATTTTACTACCACCCTATTTCTTGAACTACGAAATCTTCTACTATTTGACAAACATTAAATTGTTTCCTTATAAGCTGTCTTACAAAGCATTTCACGAGTCATTTTAAAATTTGAATCGTTGTCTTACCAAAATATTACAGAGTTAACTTCGATTTCACTACTATTCTATAAATAATAAATCGTTTTCTATTGCTTTATAAGCTGTTTTAAAAATCAAGAACATACATTTGCTATATATTCTTTTTATAATTTTTGAAAATCATATACGCGAAATTCTTCATGAGCTTTTAAAATACCCAAATCCCAGCATGAAGAATTCTCCAAAGAAAATGTTAGAATAATCTATCACTATCAAACATCCAAGTTGTTGCTTTAATACCGAATTTATCATGACAAAAGTATTTTCTTCTTACCCAATTAAGTGGTTTTACAAACCTTTCCATAAACTTTACTGCAATTTCCTTATAAACTATCTTTAAAGGATAACCGATATTTTCTTTTGAAAATAAACCAAATTTTCGGAGTAAAAATACGCGCCTTGTTTTGAAAACAATAAATATTTTAATGAGGATTGCTAAGGAACAAAACTAATTCATCATCTACAAAAGCTAAGGTATTTGAAATTATTTTGAGAAACAACTTTTGAGTTCACATGAAAACCTCCAACTTAGAAACGATTCCATGTTGGCGCCTAAAACTTTATTTAACGGGTTTCATCGCAAAAGCCGAAATTCAGCAACTTTCTTGACATACATCATGTTTTGTTTAAAATTTTAAAGATTCTATATTTTCTTATATATACCATTCAAATTTGAAAAGCATAACTTTAACAACTAAATCATGCCCATAAACGCCTAAAATTTTTGGAAACATACATACCCAACAACATCTTCTTCTAGGATGTTTTCAAACTTCAAGAAATTTTCTTTAAATAACATTCGTTTCAACTATAAAACGTGTAGTGAAATTTTTCTAAAAGACTCATCCTTACGAGTTAAAATTTTCTGGTCAAACCTTATTAAAACTTCTTATGCTAAGAAACATCAATCATCGACCTTTGTGAAATTGTTTTATTTGCATCACGTGTAAAAACCGATTTTATAGGATCCTTTCGAGGATGCAAATCTCTTACCCAATTTTATATCTCAAAGAAATTGTGTCTCTTGAAATATTCTTTTTACTCGAATACATTTATCCACATCCCGTTTGCGAACAAGACTAGAAAATTTCAAAAATTTATCCGTTATCACATAAGCGAATAACACAAACTTAACCTCGAGGACGAGGTTCCCATAAGGGGTAGGTACTGTAGCCACCCGTAAATTTCCAAGTCATTATTCACCTGTAAAGAACGAAGTAATCGTTTATTAAGGATTTATTTAAATCATCTTAAGCATTTTCGCGTACGAATTTTTACTTTTATATAAATTAAGCAATCACAAGTAGCATTGATAAATGAATGGTGCAAATAAATCACTTCCTGATATTTACTGATAAATAATTCACGCTCAAGAGATATTTTCTCGTCTTACGAGACCGCACGCGTACCGGCACAATTGTAATTTCGTTAAAACATTCTATTTGATCACTATTTCTGTTTACAAGAAAGTAGTCAAATAAATACTCATTTTTATTGGAAAAATGATTTCGTAAGCAATGGCGCAAGTTTCGTAATTTTTCGAGTCCGTTTACTTCTCCGAATGAGTCCCGAACCACTAAATTGTAAAAGTCTACACAAATTACATTTCTGATCCCTGTGTGTAATTTTGACAGCAGCCCCTTAACTTTTAGCATTTACATGAATGGTCCTCCTAGGGGTTTAAATACCCCCACAACTCTCTCCCTCTCATAATTTACACACACTATATTCTCTCTCTAAAATATTCACTCTCCCTCTCCTCTCTAATTTCTGGCCATCAACCACCGCCGGCCAACGCTGCCGTTGCCGGAAAACCGCCGCCACGCGCCGCCGGAAAAATACAACTTAACACCAAATGATAGATCGTGAGCTCGTGGTTCCGTCCGTGGGTAGCACGCGCCCCTAATACCACCCACGGACTCTAGATCTTGATTTCAAGGTGCGGGTTTCTAGGGTTTTATAACCCACCTTTCTTCCCTCTCAGCCGCTACTCTTCTGGCAGCCCCTCTCCACCAGACACCGCCACCACAGCAGTAGCTGCCGCCTCAGCCTCCATCTCTGCATCTCTGCCTCTCTCGAGTGTGGTGGGTAAGCCAACACTCACAACTTGTCCTATGTTATTTTTTTGTAACTAAAATCCGATTAATTGTCGTGGCTGTTTTCGTGGAACCGAAAATGAAGATAGGCTTCTTCATACAAAGCCAACCGGGAACCTTATTTCGACAGATCAAACTAGCTAGGATCGAGGATTCATGCCTTCCCTTCCGCTTACACCATTTCTTTGTGAATGAAGTTAGACGACACAGTTCTTATTACTATGACTTTCAAAAAGAGTTGCCATATCTCGGTAATGGGGTCTGTTGATTCGGAATCGTGGGATGAGTAGATGTAACAGATGATTAATCTTTTTTTTTCTACCTCTGTCACTCTATCTTTGTTAGTGCCTTATATTAATAACTGATGAATCAAAAACAAATTGTCAATTGGTATTTTTTATTATCCTCGTATCTGGAAAGTTAGGTAAGTTTTTTAAAAGAGTTCTAGTTATTATAACTATATAAAAACGTATCTCATTTAGCTCCTTCATGCCTATTAGAATATAACTACTTATTTCGGTTTTGGTGGCTTCAACTATAACCCCAACTCTCTTTATTGGTCTGATGAAGACTTATTATAAATTCATTGAATGAACAATTAAAAAAGAAATCTTTCTGTGAGAAGTGTCCACTAGCGCTCCTGTCCAGAGCGAAGAGAAGGCGAAACGCCGCCGAAGCAACATAAGCAGGCTTATATTGCTACGTAACAATAGAGCAGGATAGCCTTTTGCGCCCACATGTTTGAATTTGAGGGTAAAGACCTTGCTTGTTCTACGGGATCCGACGCATCCAGCAGAGCGAAAGAGCCTTCCATTCTTTTCGGCGTCATCCTTCCGCATTGGCGGCGTGTGGAGTGCCACAATCCCATTCATCATTTTTGATCTACATAAGCCAAAGCCCATAGCACTGGCGATGGCTCCGGCATAAATGCAAGGAGGATGTATAGCTGATATAGGATCTTGTGGAACAGGATTTGATTCTGCAAGCAGTTCTAACAAAATTTTTATGGAATAAAAATGTGTTAAGAATAACTAAAACAGTTATGTACTTTGAATTCTTGTGGCATGGGGTCTCGTGTAGTAAACGAGATATAAGGTTTCATTCCCAGTTTCGTGTGGTAAACGGATTTGATAAAAGAGGTGTTTGTTTGAATCGGTTTAACAAAGTGAGAAAAGGGGCGTTTGTTTTGTTACTGTGACTAAAACGAGTCGAGGTTGTCACTTTGGTCATGCGTAAGAGTCGGGTGTCGATTGTTTGCTTTGGGCATGTCATGGATGGTATCGTCTAATTGCTTGGTCTCGAATTGAATCTGGGTTGTTTGAAATGGTTATGCACTTTACTGTTATGGTTAATTAGTTCTTGGTAATCATTAACAAGTTATTCATTTTTTTTACACGGATACATTTACGGGTCGGGTCGAGACCCGTATCAGTCACGTTTCATGATTCATAGGTGTGTTGTATTTCGTTGTTCACAGTTGAGTTTAGATAACTTATTTCCTTATTATCACATATTGTTGTAAGTCTAATATGAGTAAAATTTGTTAAAAACCATTAGATAACTCGTAACATATATATAATTCTAAAATTTGATAAGTGACTAACGAAACTAACTAGTTTCATCGGTTGGACATTTGTATCGTTATTGGATTTGCGATATTGGACATTGGACTTATTGGGCACTTCGTGACTTAATGGTATAATATATTAGACTCTAATAGAATTTAATATATTTGACGCGGAACACTCACAAACTATTCAATAAACTCAAGCTAATAATTACGTGAATGATAATGAAACAAAATTTAGAAATAAAGTAATTCCAAACTTAGTTTATTTGCTTTGGAATGTAATATAAATGGACGCGCTATGCTGAAAATTATAGAGACATTCTAAAGTTATACTTTTAAATTTCAAATCTCCTTATCATTATAAAACCTGAGAATTCTAAACAAGTGTCTCTTTAAATGGTAAAACCTTATGGTTCGAATTGCTAGATTTAGACTTATCATTAGTTATAAAACATGTTTGTTTTAATGCAAGTTATTTGGGAATTATGGGTAAACACCGAAACTTACCAATTAACTCACTTCTTGGTGTAGTTATGTGTCGTTACTTTTCTAGACTTCCTTCTTGTCACTTTTTACTCGAGTCGAGTCTTGGTCAACTCTTGACTATTCCTCGTAATATATTGGGATATATATTAGGTCTTGGCATGAGTTATGTATGACGTGAGTTATAACCTTTGGTGTGTATTACATTTTGGTATACTTTTGGCGTGAGTTTTATTTCGAGTCTTGATTTCTTACCACCACACGAAACGTTAAAACTACATTTTTGAGATATTGATACTGAAATTTTTGGAAACATTTGACACCAGTATTCTACGAAAACTAAGACACGTTGTCTTTCGGATACTATATTATCTTACTCTTGAGACGTATTTTGAGAATATACGTATACTATTAGGTCGTGACGATGTAGTACCGATGTACTTGTACTCTTTGGATATCGACGTGCTTTCCTTCATGAATTGGTTGTGCTTGCTCTTTGATGCCAGTCTTGTTAGTTGTGATTCTTGTGTTGCTTCGTATCGAGGTGAGTTCATAGCCCCACTTTTACTCTTTTAACTGTTTTATAAACTCCTTGGGGGAGAATACATGCTACTACTGCTTTTATGATCACAATTGCTTGAAAATTGTTTGCTCTTCTCTTGATATTATGACTCTGCCTAAGTTGTTTGCCAAAAGACCCCTTCATCATGAACCATTAGTCACTTGCGAGTGAGCGCAAATATTGTGGATAGTACTATGGGAATTAACGACCCCGACTCGGTTATCGGAAATAACCGGGGCGCACCATATTTGAATCTCTTAGGTAATTGGCAATTACCTCTTGGGGGGCATATTATTACGTACACCAGTAATTAGGTGTATGCAGTTGAGCCTTGGTGTCATGAGCTTAGTGCAATAATATCAACTATCTTTTATGGGCGTATAACAACGTAGCCCATGGCTTCTTTTAAACTTGAAAATCTTGTGATCAACTTCTTTATTACTAAACCTATGAATTCACTCAACCATTGTGTTGACTTTTTAGCATGTATTTTCAGGATGAAAAGGCGATAGCTAACTCTGGAGGCGCTTGGGCATTGGCATGGCATGGTCATAGATGACTCTGATATATGAATTGGGACCACATTTTATTAATGGGCTATTTTTCCGCAACAAATCAACCTTTGTAAACTCTATTTTACTTCAATAAATGAAATCTTTTAAGAAAAATCTTTATTTTCACTTTGTGTTATGATCCAATTGAGTAGCATCCCAAAAACCTTTTCTTCTGCTGCAAACCATTTTTGGGGGTGTTACAAGTTAACCCATCGTCTTATGCCGTTATCCATTTTATTTGTTTTAATATTCCTTGTTAACAACGTTTACGACTTATAGCAATTATCGAGTTTTATTGAATTGTACCCGTAACCAAAATAGCGCAACCATCATCAAGTCAAGTATAACCAATAAGTTAAACCAAGACAACCCAACCATTATTTACTGTTTTTATAAATTAATAAGAACCTTTGGATACCAATTATCAATTACTTAATAATCTGTAAGAATTACTCGTGTCTAAGGTCAAACCCGAGACCCACCTAGGTCGACCCGACCCGAATCGTGACCGAGTCCACTAACTCGACTCAGTGACTGAGTCAACTCGATTCAAAACTGAAATAAAAACCAAACACCCATGAATCCTTAACCGACCAAGAATCAAAGAAAACCTTTTTGGTCCAACTAGACCCGGTTTACTGACCCGACACAACCCATTGACCCGACTCACTGAGTCCACTCAACTCCGAGTCAACTCACATCACAAACACCCCGTTTTCCAGTTCTATACCACACGAATCCGTCCACTTGTTTTTATCAAAATTATTAACCGATTTCATCATGTTTATAATTTTAGTCAAACCAATTTTTGCCCACGAAAATGATAACACAATAATATACACGGAACAAAAGAGAAAATAAATATACATGAAGTATAGCTGCGTTTTACCGTGAGAGAAAAGAGAAGAAAGAGGGTCGTGATGGCGTCTCCAACGGGTACAACCCGTAGCCATCTAACCTTGAACCATTAAACACGTTTTTATTTAAAGCCTTAAGATTCAGAAACTTATTTTTAAGATCTAGGGCGCGTCACCTTGCTTCGTAGCGTGTGGGTTACAAAAACGTAACCACAATTTCCCGATCTATCATTTGAGATAGGTGGTGTTAGTAGAGGAGGTGGCCGAAATTTGGCCGGATTTCGGTGACGGCGCCGGAGCCCTAGTAAAGGGGTGGCCAGATTTTTATTGCTAGAGAGAGAGAATAGGTGTGTGCTTGTAGAGAGAGAAAGGAAATAAGAAAAATGGGAGAGTGGGAGTATTTATACTACCACAAGGGACTAAACTTGTACAATCCAAACCATAGGGGCGGCCATGTAACTTCTAAAACGGACTAGTTTTGCATTTTGCTCAATCTTTTGATATATTAGGTTCAGGACTCGTTTAGCCTAGTAAACGAATAATTCATGACACGGGAATTACGCCAATGTTCTTAGAATATTATTTTCAATAAAAATGATATATAATACGACTCGTATCTCAAATTAGTTAAAACGATCGCTCTAATTGATGTTTCTTCAATTACGACGCATCGAGGAAATTACGAGTCGTCACACAAGTGATGTCATACGAGAGTTGCTTACAACGTTCCCTAAAAGTAAAATTAAACATAAAACATAAGCGCAATAGCTCCGAGAATGTCTTCATAATCTTCAAACTTCATTAATCTTTTCAGCTTCAAGAATCTTCTCAGCTGCCATCTTTTTACTTGTAGAAGAACAATGCGAGCAAATCTAATTAGGGATGAAATCTGGCCTTTTACTCTCCCCTAATTAGTTCTCTCCCCCAAACTAACAACCTTTCTGATGAATGCCCTGAATCTGAAGGAGTCTTTTGATAAGTAAATGCATACCATCTTTAGTCTTCTAACACGCAGCGGAAAATGTAGAATAGACTGTCAACTCGACCTTCTTCAAGATTCTCCATTCGGGGGAATAAGATATCAACATGTTCATCTCATCAAATGCATTCCAGTTATCTTTCATATAACAAATCAACCCATAATGTACACATGAAATGATAACACCAAAGTAACAAGTTGAAACACTCATCATCTTGAATTTGTTGCCCGAAATTACTAAATGTGGGTAAGAGAGAAGTGCGTAGAAAAAGACGAGAGAAGGATATAGAATCAACCAATTTCTAACATAAATCATTAAATAAACTATTAAGCCCGATCACACGAACTTGTTGTACATCCCCGATGTACATATTTCTCTCCCCTAATGGTTACGATTTATTGGAATCAACATAAAATTGTGGACATGAATCATTAACTGGAAGCACTTAATCATAAACCATATCAGCCCGTGAGAAGATGTAGATAAACATTACCATTCGAAATTTTCTAACTCATTTCAACCTCCTGTATCAAAATTCGACGGCTGACTATCGTAACCACATGTGACGATAACCCAATATGACAAACTTGAGAATGAAGTAAAATCTCCTAGACTTGTGACTTAAGCTTGCACTATCGTGTGACTAAGAATGGTGTACCCAATGTACAAAACCTCTTGACGTATCCTCAACTACGTGAGACACCGAGAGTGATAGCTACTTTGTGGCTATAGAGAGAAAGAATTACAAACGTAACTAGATATCCAAGTCTTCATCATAATCAATATATGCCCAAACAAGTTATCTTCGCGGAAGGGAAAAAAGAAAGAAGATGAAATAAGTGCACGCATCCGTAAAACGTCACTTCAAACCCAAGTAAATAATAAAGAATCATCTTTGTTGTCACATTTGATAAGCATTGCAAAATCTAGCTGTGAAATATGTGTCCTCGTGAAAATTTGTAATACCAAAAATACCACTCTTTTTGCCAATGAAAATACTAAAGTTAATTCAATGTGTTAAAATACATTGTAATGATAAATTATTCAACCCAAATTTAGTAATGCTCGGACCTTAATATAATCAGCGTAGTCCACGTAAGTTGTTATAATTATTATAATCTTGCAGCCCAAAAGAATTCGGATAGCAAAGGCCCAAAATCAAATAACCCAATCCAACTCTAATCCAAGACACACTTAAGTACCGGTTATAAGATGTACAACCCTAAATGTTCATATTACCATAACCCTAAACACACAACTCATAAAACCAAGGTTGTCAAGATCGGGATCCTACCCAGGATCGTTTTCGTCTTTGCAAGATCATGATCGTAAGATCGGATCGGGATCTTAAGATCCTACTCTAATGTTATTTCTTAATAGTTTATGTAATTTTATACAAATCTACAAATTCTAATACATTATAACCACAAAATACTATAAATGTTTCATATAAATGTTGTCCTAAATTATGATTATAAAATGTTTAAAAAGATTAACATGTTGTTTTTTGAATTCTACAAACAAACGACCCATAAATTTGTAGTTTTTTAGTTTGTAATCCGAGAAAAGTAAGATCGGATCGGATTAGATCGTAAGATCGTATGGTCAAGATCGGGATCCTATAAGATCTTAAGCTTGTAAAGATCCTATATAGGATCCGGATCGTTTTTGCTTTGCAGTATCGTAAAATCGTAAGATCCTAAGATCAGGATCGGGATCCTGACAACTATGCATAAAACTATTCACCTCCCTATTAAAAACTCTTTTCATACGCAGTACACACAAACTTATCTCCTCGGTCTCAGATTAATCTTACCATCAAAATGAATAGAAACCTTCATCATAATAATCGATCACACAACAAATCTCCTTCATCCTTTCTTTTTTAATCGAACAGTAAACGTAAACACTCACAATCGACCACTCACTATAAGAAAAACGGGTATTTAGGAGGGTGAAAAATCGTGCCAAATACTCAAAAAGCCATGCCAAATGCTATTTGGCACGACTTTTGCATGGTTTTGGCTTCGTCCTAAATATGAGGGTGCCAAATACATTTGGGTCAGGTTGAAACCATGCTAAATAGTTTTTGGCACGATCCATGGGACGGTTTAACTTTGGGGTGCCATGAGTGAGGTATTTGGCATCGAAGACTATCTTTCGTTCCAAAATGGGCATTTGTCACACTTTTATATCTCGTGCCAAATGCTTATTTGGTACCAATTCATCTTCCCTCCCGAATGCCTATTTGGTACAGTTTTCCTTTACCGTGCCAAAATTAAGACGGTTTTATCTACCGTGATAAATGTCTTTGGTACAGTTTCAGTTTTTTGTGCTAAACATATTTGGCACATTTTTATCCACCTTGCCAAAAACATTTGGCACGCTTTTTCGTTTGTTATAAAAACCATTTGGCGCGGTTTGTGTAATCATTGCTAATGTGTATTAGCACCATTTTCTGTTACAAATAGGTTTTATTACACAATTGTATCAACCAACCATCTCATATGTTCGCAAATATAATTCAATAGAAGCCAAAAATAAATTGAACTCAATTTTTATTAATCCATAATATCAAGTCAGCATGGTCACTTGAATACAATAAAGTAAAAAACCAATATTTCTTTTGAAGCTATTCCTAAATACTATTAGGAAAACTACATTATCATACTTTGTAATGAACTTCCCAATATCTCTTTTGAAGCGCAAATCTGCACATAAAAAATAGCAACTTTTACATATGAAAGTTACACATTAAACTATGATGTGAAAAATATAAGTTGTCAACACATACACAATTTTTAACAAGGATTGAACTTATGGCTTCAAGATCTTTTGTTAAAGGTCTCGGCTAGGTTAAAAATGATTTTTTGTATTTCTGTTTTTATGTTTTTGTTTGAGAACGAACCCAAGGAAAAGAGAATAACAATTTTGTTATTATTCTTTTTCCTTTTAGTTCGAATAAAAATGAAGTGTTGTCTTCGAAATTGGTCTGTGATGAGGGTATTTCGTGTGATAACCTTAAAAGGTTTTGATTTGTCACTGAATAAACACGAAATGAATCTGAGTCTCGTCGATTATATTTATCTTTAAGTTTTGAGTCTGAATTGAAATGGATGAGTGATGTGCGAGTCTTATTTAGAGATGGGTTAGATGTTGTTTGTCGAGGAGTATGTGAGAACGATAAAGATTGTTGATTGAAGTTGAATTGTGATGTAGACTACTAAAGTCTTGATAGAGTTTTAGTATTTTGGTTGTGTCAAACTGTCGTTTCTTCATCTCCTTATTATATCTTAGTCGTAAAAACCTTGGTCGTAAAGTCTTGTTCATAAACCATGTTCGTAAAGACTTAGTCGTAAAGTCATAGTCGTAAGGCTTATTCGTAAGGCACAGTCCTTGCTCGTAAAGTTTACGAGTAACATTAGTCGTAAAGTCTGGTTCAAATTCGTAAGAAGAGGGTTTTGACTTTTTGACCACTTTTTCGACGACTTTTTCTGACCATTTTTCTGTTCAGCTTGAGAAACCCAGAAACACTGCATAAGAAGCTTCATTATTAGACTCGTTTGACCACAAATACTTCACGAGAATGGTGCAAAACAAGTCACAAAAGTGATATATCAGTTTACATAAAAATGTAATATTTGTACCTTAAATGACACAATCAACAGATGTATGAAACTGAGAATGAAAGTTTAGGACTTTTATAAGTTTTGACCATTTTTTATACCAAAAACTATTTCCATATTCAAAATAAAACGAGGTAAAAACAACTTAAACAAATATTCTAACCACAATAACAATGAAATACCACAACCTGGCTCGCTATACCAATTGTAGGATCGATAAACTTAGTGATTTATGTGATTCGGGGGGTCGGGGAAGCTCAAAGAATAAGAAAGACATGGTATTATTAGATTGAAGAAAGGCAAGATGTGTGTGCTTTCTAGAGAGAAGAAGGAGAAACCACACACACCTTGATTTACAAGTGAGACATTCCACTCTCCTAATTGGGAGTAGGAGGTGTATTTATACTACTATACACATAGAACTATGACCTATTGGCTAAACTAGTCCCTGTGTAAGTAAATAAGAAATCTAATGCAATTCTCGTAATGACTTCACTTTAACGAGGCTAACAAGACAAATTCAAATGTTTAGACTACCAAATGTTTTGTAGAACATGCCATACAACATTCGAGAAACATGTATCTTATGCTTGTAATAAAACTTCAGCAACCTCTTATGATATGCCAATGTTGTTTGAATAGGATTGTCAACCTCTAAAAGCTTGCCATTTCCTAACCTGTACATTTTTTAATCCAGAAGTTAGGTATAGCTTGATGGACTAATAATCGGTGTTAGTTGGAAATAACGGGAAATATCAATAAAGGTTAGATGTACGCATATATTATATCTTAATTTGAGACTCCTTTTTAACTTTAGTCCATATTTAGTTCATAGCTTAAAAAATCCAAGCTTTACCATATTTTCAATCACTCTAACTAACATCAATCCCGTCTCACTTTACAATCTTAAATTGTCACATGAGTACGTCTCAAACTGTAGCTATCAAGATCATGTACAAGCAGAGTTTTAAAAATCATTATATATCATGTTGTCTAGTGACTTGACGTATGGCATGGTGCACCTATGGTACTTCCTGATAAAAGAGATACAACCTATAACATTTGGCCTGCGGGACTATAGTGCAATCCATTAACCTACTAATTTATCACAAGCACCAACTTTCACAACATTTCCCTGTTTTCCTATTACTCATATCATATTTATCACAAGAAAAATTTTATCAAAATCACAGCAGCTTTAACCTGCTATATGTTAACTTAAATGGAAAAACAATAATATTATAATACTTTAACATTATACTACTTTAACATACAAAAGTGAACAAAGGAAAACTATGTAACAGACAAACAACAACCTAACGCATAACACAACTTCGTTGCGTTATCTGTCAACTACACACATTATTTAGAGAATCACATAAGATAATCAACAACTATAAATTTTTTCTAATTTTTGTACACAATAGTGAGGCTCAGATCTGTATAAATCAATAGTTTCAAAAACATCAGGATATAATCGCCATGGCTGCAATAGTATAAACTATAGAATTGCCATGCCAAGACACGAAATATTGCATCATTTGCATGATTTAATAAGATACTTATCATCACAGCCTCTTACACACAAATATCGCATCACATATTCTATCAAAGTAGTTCAACTAAAATATAAAATGTATGAACCAAATAGAGTTTATATATGTAAAGGATTTGGTTAATAAAGTTACATGTCAATATGTTATAATCAAGTTACCACTCACACCTTATCTCAGTAAACGACTCGTACATAAGCAAGTGGAAACACTTTGGTACCTTGAGCCTACACTCGAAATCCCATTGCCATGTTGAAGAAATGGATGCAAAGGTTTGCACCAAACCCGTTGCTATGACAGTGACATAGGAATGGTTTTTCTAGAGGAAGCTCAAAGCACCAAGGTGTGCCAAATAAAAAATTGTCGATTCTAGAAAAGCATTTGAATACTAGGACTCGTGTTGAATGGGATAATGAAGGAGTGTGGCCTGTCATGAACAATACACACTATATCATAATCCTAATCAACATGCCTAAATTATCAGGGACCATCTATCTAACGATGTATATGGGTTCCATTGCTTAATTTGACCGAGTTCCCTAAAACCATTTGTGTGCTTGATATTGATCACATTTTTCGGCATAAAAAGAACCAAAAATTAGGATCAAGATCAAGCACACACATGGTTTTAGGGAACTCAGTCAAATTAAGCAATGGAACCCATCTACATTGTTAGATAGATGTGCCCTGATAATTGAGGTTTTCAAGGTGAAGTTCAATGTAGCAAGCTGTGTATGGCCACATTACTTCGTAGATGGGTGGTTTAAGATCATAAAAAAGAATGGAATTCAAAAAGTAACATAGTTAACCCTTCTGAGGTCCCCTACAACTCCTTTTGTCATTTCAACTCCCTTTGTGCAAAGGCCTGCACCAGGCGAATTGCTAGATTGCTAAAATAAGAAAATGAACTATATGAGAACTCGGAATGGGTAACTATGTTGAAATTCCAAACTCATCCACAAACTAATGTGGGCACTTAATACATACCTTGTTACCTTCAACTTCTCTTTGAAACACTTTTATAGAATCCACAACTATATCATAATGATCCTTAACTTTCTTAACTAACTTCTTAACATATATAAACTATAATTTTTCGCTAAGTTTCACATTTAGATAGGCTAACAACAATCTATAACCAGTATATCACACTTATATAAAATTCCAAACAAACAAAGTATGCTACCTTAGTGAGTATTGTGATATGCATTAGCAAGGCTCAGATCTGTAAAAATATCGATAACTACAAAAACTGTTAGGATTTAGAAAATCCATGCAGAAGTGTCGGTCACCCCAACCTATGTTTAGCATATTACAGATCGTAGACATAACAGTATATTAGTTAGATTATTAGTAGAATAAGCAACACCGCAGAAGAAGGACGGGTCTTTACCCACTATATACCTGATCCACAGCCCGAAAGAGGGCGTAGTCATTTGTATAAATAGCCCTCTCCCCACAAGGGAGAGGGTTGGATGTTCACTTACTAATCTAACCTTTCATTTGGATTTCATCTCTCTAGAACATCTCACTCTCTTTCTAGAACTCATTCTATACGCCCCTCTTGTGTGATTTATTATGTGTTTGTGAAAACCAATATGTTACATTTCGTATCAAGAGCCATGGTTTGATCACTCATCTCTCATATTCTTGGATTTCTAGTGGTTTTCATAAGGTTTTTGGATTTGAATGAGTTTAGAGTAGTTTGCATCATTTGGATCATTTCTTGTGTTAAAGTTTGAATTTTGATAGTACTTTTGTGTTTAGAATCATTATAAGTGTTTAGGTTTTGGTTTGGAAGACTTGAATCATCGTGGTTGGGTTGTTTTTGGATTGAAAAGTGGTGTTTTTTTAAAGCTTCAAGTATGCGATTTGTGTCTCGAATAGGTGTTCTACTATGCGATTTGTCTAGTATGTGATTTGTCTATTGAGACAAAACGACAAGAAAGGGCAAAGTAGTGAAAGTAGTGGGTGTACTTGTGTACTATGCGATTTTTCTATTTATGCGGTTTGATTGTTATGCGTTTTGTCAACTTAAGCGATTTGTCTCTTAAGCGATTTGATACTTAAGCGATTTGTCATCCGTGCAATTTGTCTAAAGCGATTTGTCATCAGTGCGATTTGTCTGAAGCGATTTGTCAAAAGGAGGATTGTTAGAAGCGATTTGTGTTTAATACTTTGATATTTTATTGAAAATTAAGACTTGACATCTGATATTAACACAATGTCTTACACCACTGATCCTGTAATCTCAAATGTGCTCAAGTTATATGATACTATGGACAACAAAGAAAGTATTTGTTACTCTGAAAGATTAACCATGATTGATTCAACCAATGATGATTTGAGATCTTCATACTCTGAGTCCAATGAGAAAGAATTGCACCTATTCATGCTACAGAATGCCATGCAAAAGGAATGCGACATTGAGCCCTATCAGCAACTTTACTCTCACCTCATGTTACTTCTACCCATAACAATGGAACGAACATGTATTGCCCTCTTCCGTCAGGACTTATCCACATTAACAAGAAATTTGCTATTAAACTTAGAACAATTGGAGCTACAACTTGACAAAGAAAAGGTTCAAAAGGATGGTTCCAGTGCTGCACTTCAAGTAATCTACAAACAATTTCAGCCATTCATCAATTGGGAATATTCATCAGATTATGATCAGCACATGACTGAAATTTCTTTCAAAAACACACCGGAATGGAAATCCATGAGTTCATTGAGACATTTATCCATCTTATGGACAATGTGAAGAAGTACATTGAGGAAGCTACCCAGAACAGTGATTACATTGAGGAAGCTACCCAGAACAGTGATTACATGAATGAATGTGAGATGCAATCAATGGAGAGGTGTGATGAGTTGGGTAACCTATTGGTCGAATCATCGGGTATTGCTGAAGTCAGAATTATAGACACAACAAAAATGAATGCAACAAGTTGTTCAGAAGTTGCCTCACATAAGGAGGATGCCGAGTGCATAATGATGAATGAACAAACATTGGGTGCAGAATCTTTGGTAACTATTGTTAATAATCCATCTTTGTTTAATTCTGTGCAAACTAATGACCTTACAGAACAAAATGCTGATGAATGTTCTGTAACTGAGGCTGAGTCAATGATAAAACATATCATGACTAATAACGTGGTTGATAAGAAAATTTTCGACGAACTTTCAAACAAATACTCAATTCTTGAAAAACATTGCATTTCTCTGGAAATTGCAATACAACGAAAAGAAGAAATTTTTCAAGCTACTAAACCATGCATAAATCTGGAATTCCCAGAATTTCGTAAATTTTTTGAAATCAACAAGTTAAAAACTCAGCTTCAAGACAAAGACTCAACCATATGTAATCTGAAAAAACACATCTCAGACATGCATAAGGAAATTAATATGAGTGTGAACAATCTTGACATTGAGGTCAGTGATACCATTAAAGCTAGGAATGATGAATTAGCGTTATGTGTGGCCAAATTGTTAAGATAGAATGAGTCTTTGAGAAAGAATCACTTAGAACAATGTGTCCTTGCTAAAGAGGATAGAACTAAGTCTTTAGATCAAACTAGCTCTTTGTTAGCAGACATTGACGTTCTCAAAGCTCAACTTCAGGATAAATTTTTTGTCATAGTTTCCTTAAAAAATGAGCTTAGAAAAACTATTGGGAATGGTGTGAACACTAAGTTTCCAAAACCATCAACCTTGGGGAAGCCAGTTTCACAAATCACTAAAGAACGGTCTGTAGTTAGGCAACCCAATGCATTTAAGTCAGAAAGAACTAAACCCTCAAAATCAAGGCTTGCCTCCCAAGTTGATGAGAACACAGTTTTGCCAAAACCAGTCACATCACTAATTCATTCCGATAAAATGAAAGACAATGCTCAGACTAATGCTTAAATATCTAAGATCAGGAATGTAAGAAGATCATCTAGAGCACTTAAGAAGTATCAAAAGGCTGACCACTCCCCTAAGAAACCAGTTAACAGCAAAATGTCTAAAATTCAGAATAGGGAAATGGTTACATCTTCTACTGTGACTAAGGGATCTAACACTCCTAGCTCTTGTCTTAAGTGGACGCCTACTGGTAGATTGTTTAAGAACATTGAATCCAAATGGAATCACACTCCTAGCTCCTGTCTTAAGTGGATGCCCACTTGAAAAATCTTTAAGAATGTTGGATTTAAATGGATTCCCTTAAGAACACTGGCCACTAATGACATTCCAAGGGCTGACTGTAAAACATCCAAAGGACAGGATACAACTGCTACTAACCCATCTAAATGCTATTCTACATGTGTTATTTGTGCAGATATTCCTCAGTCTTTTTCAGGGACAATGCTCAATTCAATCATGAACATCATGACCTGGTTTCCAACTGAATTGAAGACTACTCATCCTGGAATTTTAGCTTGTCAGAATTGATTTGCAAGTACTATGACTCCTGATCGCCTTTGCTCAGTACTCGTACCTCATCGGTTGACGGGTAATACTTAAAAAAATAAAAAATAATAATAAGGCTTTGTTTTATTCTAGCATAAGGGATTTATAAACCCATATTTTCCAGGTTTTGGGAGATATCTTTTTAGGAATCTATCTAATAAGGTCTACTTGAGGGCAAGTAGAGTTCAAGTGGGGGGATATTTGATAACATCAAATAGTCCAGAATATTAAGTGTCAATTTCCCCCATTAATGCTCGTTATTTATATCATTTATATGGATTTACGCTTGTTTTCCATTGTTTTTCACTTTCAGGTAAATTACGAGCATTTGAGCTAAAGAGACGCGAAAATGGAAACATCACTAAAGATTTATCACAGTATGCTTATTTTGAAGAAGTTACGGTGTAACTCATCTCTCACATTATGCCATAACTATTGCGTGACCCTGAAGTCCAACTTATCAAGAGGTTACAGCGTAACTCTTCCCAAAGGTTACGACGTAACTCCATTAGGTCAAAAGAGGTTCCACGCCGCTGATACTTACGCCGTAACTACTGCAACACTTACGACGTAACCGAGTTTATTAAAGACTACGGCGTAACCACTTATAAGGTTACGCCGTAACTAGCAAATCTAGTGCATTTATGGAGAAATAGAAGGTTACGGCGTAACTCCTCTATTGGTTATGCCGTAACCCAGACCTGGCTTATAAATACCCCACGAATTCCAGCATTTCAAAGCATCCCATTCCACACACAACACTCTGAGAACGTGGGAAAAAGCTCAAGGAAGGTCTAGGGAAGCATACGGAGCTGTTTCCAAGGGAGAAGTCACACCATTACGATAAGCTTTAGCGTTTATTATTTCTTTTACTTTCAATTCATGTATTTCGTACCTTTGAATATTGAATTGATGTGCATGATTAATATGAGCGGCTAAGCACCCTTTGGTGCTAGCCTAGTTATGATTCCTTAATTGTTTTGTTTGCGTTTACCTTTACTTCCGTACAATTATTTCTAAGTGTATGCATGCATAGTTCTTTGGTAGTCACCCCTGGTTCGGTAGTTTTGAATGGCGATAGAGGCCAATTGCCTAGGAGATATGACCAACTGACCCTAGGTGAGCGAACTGAGACGGGAAGGGTAAGATATGACCAACTGACGACCCTTTCTACTTGTGCGATTTGACCAACTGATCACCTATCGTTTGGATGAACTTAAGAATTGGGGGGGTAGTGTCTAAGTTCCTAACGGCCGTGCACTCACTATTTAGAATCTAGCATGTAGCGGTACTTAATGACTCGGCTTAGGGGACCAGGAACAACAGGACTTATGACTGTGCGCCTGATTTCTCCTGTGGTGGCATCTTTGCTGATAGGTTAGGGCGAATTGACCAAATGCTGTCCTCTCGAATTTAACCCCACCTGAAGTAATTGGAAGTAGGTAGACGTAGACATAACTATCTAGGACGATTAACTAGGTTAGCACCACTATTCCTCTATTGATTTCCCTTCACACGTTTATTTGCTTTACTTTATATTCTGCATTAGTAGTTTAATTAATTAAAACTCTATCAAACCATTAATATTCTGTGACAATTAGACTTAGTAATTATCCGACACACATAGCTCTTGGGACGACCTCGACTTTACCATTTACTACACTACACACGACCGGGTACACTTCCCATTAGTGCATTAGGGTAGACCATAGGTATAGCGAGACACTATAAATATTAAGACCTGGTCAGTAAAACCTGCATCAAGTTTTTGGCGCCGCTGCCGGGGAGCTATTTTAGGATTTCATATTAAGTCTGTTTTTAATTTTCTTTCTGATAATGTCAGGATACAAGACTCGCAGCTCTAGGCCTTTTCTGGCTACCCCATTTGTTGACCCGGAGAAGCAATTTCGGAAAAAGAGGATCTATTCTCTGGTTCCTATTCACAACATCTTCTCATTTTACGAATCGGACCAGTCAGACACAGAACCAGAGGTCATCAATGAAAATAATATCAATGACCTAACCATGGAGCAGTATTTGGACCAACCAAACGATAACTGCCAACGAAGCTTCACTAAGGATTCTCCTACCGAAAAATACTCCATCCCAGATCATATTATTCGAGAGTTACATGAGCTTAAGTTTTCTGGAGACAAAGATGAGGACGTTCAGGATCACGTAGATGAAGTTCTCCACTTATCCTCTCTTTTCAACGTCAAGGGTACTCCAAGTTATTCAGTCACTGCAAGGATTTTTCCTATAACTCTCACTGGAACAGCAAAAAGATGGTATAACAAACTTCCTAGTGAAAGTAAAGAAGCATGGGGAAAACTAAGAAAGGAGTTCGTCCAGCAATTTTGCCCTCCTTAAAAAATGGCTAGGCTTATCGGGAAAATGTACCAATTCGTGCAGATTGGAGAAGAAACGATGTACCAAGCATGGGAAAGATTTAATGAGCTTCTCTATCGATGCCCTACTTATGATTTAAACAAACATCAGATCGTATACGTCTTCTATCGGGGGATTAATGCGCAAACACGAGAACTCCTTGATTCACCGAGACCTATTCCTAGCATGACTCCTGATCAGGCCTTGGAATGTATTCAACAGATTTCTGAACATTGCTACAAGTGGCACATGGATACAGGATACGGACCGAGAGATAACTTCAATCATAAGGTAATGAAGACAATAACAAAGCAAGAATACAATTACAGGGAAATTTTTGAAAAACGAAGGTTGGAAAGAGAAGCTGAAGCATGTAGGGTTGAGAAAGTTAAAAGTGTATTTGAGACCAATACCGGGAACAATCTTGAGAAAAAGATTCTTGGCCACATCAGAGAATCAAGAGAGCACGACGATAGGATAGAAAAGATGATGAAAGCATTCGTGGATAATATAGTCTCTTCTATTAAAATTCACGATGATAGGATAAAGAGATTAGAGAAAAGTGTTAGTGCATGTTCAGAAGCCATCTCTGATTACCTAGCAGCTCGGGAGGAAGAAGTTGTCCACACTGTTGAAACTATCCTCGAATAACCATTGACCTTTTCAGAAAAGGTTAAGCGACGGATCAGCATGGAAAACAATCACTTTTGGACCAAACTTTGCTGGTAAACCATCCTACTAATGATTCTGATAATACTAATCGTCATGATACTACGCGGGAATTAAGTTATGATGAGACTATTCGCCTCAACGAAAGATGCTCAGCGGTTTTGAGGAACGAGCTACCACAAAAGGAAAAAGATCCAGGATGTTTTACTCTCCCTTGCTACATCGGGAGCCTAAACATGTGTAACGCCCTGGCAGATCTTGGAGCTAGTATTAGCATAATGCCTCGTTCGATGTTTTTGCGTATGGGAATTGGCAGCTTAAAACCGGCCAAGATGAAAATTGAAATGGCCGATTGATCCATGCAATCGCCATTAGGAATTGTTGAAAATGTATTAGTGAAGATTAAGAGATTCCTTTTCCCAGTAGATTTTGTGATTCTTGATATCCCGGAAGACAACAGGATACCTGTCATTTTAGGAAGACCCATGCTTGCTACTGCTCACACTAAAGTGGATGTCTTTGCCGGAAAATTGACTCTGGAAGCTAATGGAGAGATCGCCACATTCGGACCTAATGAACATTTGTCTACCCCGGAGAAGGTGTGTGCAATTGACCTAGTGGGGAATTTTGGTGAAGCCCTTGAAAATTTTCTTAGCGACCCCCGCGAATCCTGGAGAAGTTGACTCGGGGAAGGATTTTGATGTTTTCGTGAATTTTAAGGAAGAGGATAACTTAGGGTTAAGTGCTGAAGACCTCTCTAGTGATGTCGAGATGACCCATTGGCAAGATAACTCTGAAAAATCATTCTTGCAATCGGACCAACCACAATTTTATGAGATGGGGGCATGAATCCATCATAGGAATCCTCACTATCTGAAAATCTCATGCAAAATTGGGTTCATTGACTTTCCCCCATTTATCGACACAGATTCCCCAGTCAACATTATCTCTAAGGAATGCTACAACCAGGTTATGGAAAAGGAGCTTGATTACAAAGGAAACAACTTCCTTGGGATAGCAACAAACATACGAGTTTTTGTTGGAACACACTCGTTTCTAGTTGACTTTGTGGTTTTGGATGATGTTAGCGAATTCGTGGCAGATGGGCTGACTGGGGTGATTTTCGGAATACCCTTTAAATAAATATCTGGGCTTGATAAAAATGAGAAGGAATGACTGGTTGGTTAAAGATTGGCGATGATAAAACTGTTTTCAAAATGCCAAGGACTGTGAAAAACTTTAAAAATTGGACTAAAAAACAGTTAAGTTATGCTAGACCGCTGCTTGGTATTAGTGATGAAGATAAGGCCAAAGGTTTTGATCACCCCTACTAAAAGATCAAAATTTTTTACTTAGGGTGTCTAGAACTTGGGGATGGATACAAACAGGATGAGAATTTGATCAGCTGGCTTCAACATGGAGATTGCCCAGTCCACGAGATGGCGGACAAGCACTGGTAGCACACGGCTAAGAGTCTAACTTAAAGACTAGTAAATAAAGAAAAGTGCTCTTTCGGGAGACAACCCGAATTATCCCTTTCTTTTGTTTTTATTTCATTTCTGTTGGGTTTTGTGTTTTCTAACCATTTTGAAGGAGACAATGAAGTAATTACTGTTGCAGTTGCTGATCTGAACAGAGTTACGGCGTAACTCATCTTGGTGATTACGCCGTAACCAACATTTTCGCAGCAGAATTCTTGAAGCATTACCAATTACGGCGTAATACCATCTCAGTGGTTACGCTGTAACTATTCGCTTCACAGCTCATACCAGGTTTTGCCAGTTACGGCGTAACTCTCTCATAGGAGTTACGACGTAACTCTCCTCTGCTTTAATTCTTTCATTTTAAAACACAGTAACCTTGTGTTAGTTTTTAAATGAACTTTGTGGGTGTGTTCCCTGTAAACCCTCACGAGACTTCACTCGTCCACTTGGGACAACAAGTGGTTTAAAAGGCTTGTTTCATTCGCTAAATGCAACCGTGATTCCTACGAAAGTGAGTTAGGTTTGTTTTTCGTTTTTTTTGTTTTTAGAATTATGCTTGTCGGTATTGTGATTTCAGGGATTGAAGTTTGTTCATGACGCTTAAACGAAGGCACGATCCTTTCTCGTGGGCCTTCTTCATTTTGGAGCAAATTTCAGGGAAGTTCTCGCTCTAGTTCTACCTTTCTCTTCACCTTTATTTTAATGCCTAGTACAAAAGGGACTTTGTACAATTCAAGTGGGGGGACGGGAGTAGAATTATCTCTTGAACTTTATTTCGCCCTCATTTTTCTAGTTTATTTTGAAAAATTATGCCATTTTTAAAATTTTGACATGTTTTTCCGAACCTAACTAGATTAGACCTTAGCCGAGCACATACAACCCTTGATATTACATGGTAAGATTAGCCTTATCTGTTTCCAATATTTTACCCCAAATCCACCAAATTATGAGTGTGCCGGTAGCTTGTAAACTTTATAACTTGGCCTTTGCATCATTTCGAGACCATAGATGAGGTATGTTGAGTTAGCTAGATGTATTTGGACTTTTCATTTTGTCACCCCAATATATTGTTTCGTTACACCCTTACACCTTAGCCTACCCTGTAGTCTTTATTTGTAATTGGGAAGTCATCATTTTCCTAAGTTCAAGGTTCGAGTGGAAAGATTTGGAAATCACGCTTTCATCGACAACAATTATGAAGATCATTGAAGACCTCCCGAATTCCCATTGTTCATCTCAAGTGGGGGGATGTTATGTTATTATGTTATGTTCAAAAAAAATGAGTTGATTGATTTATTTGCGATGTTATAAGCACTATAGTATGAGCTTTATTGTTTAGTATCAAGGAGGCCACCTCGGTCACATTTGAAGATTGGAGTTAGAGTTATACCAACTGAAGATGAAAAGGTAGTGTGCCCATCACGACGTCCTCTAATGACACATCTACCTTGCATATTCATGATCCGGTCTCTAGACTTCTAAGCTTGAACTTCGGGCGGACGGTAAGTGGTGATGACTTAGTTATAGATATAGACTACCCGCTTGTTTTTCGTTTTACACCAATTATATATCGCATGTCTTATCCTACCCTTTAGTCATGAAGCGTGTCTAGGTGATGCAGGGAGCAATCTTTGGTGTCTTGGCCATGGATTTGGTCATGTATCTTTGATTTTGTCCACTTCGCCGTGACATGTTAGTAATGACGAGTCACCCCTTAACCTTTTTCGTGTCTACCCATATTGCCTTCGAGAATTGTTTAGCCCTTAACTCTAGTGGTGGAGATTTGTGTAACCGCCAAGTTTATGATAGAATACATGCTATGACTGTGCGATTGAGTGATCACCCCGAAATTGACACTTAGAATAGTTGAGAGATTTGAGTGTTTGTTCCCCTTTCGTGAGGTGTTCGGCTTTGTTTTATTCTAGCATAAGGGATTTATAAACTCATATTTTCCAGGTTTTGGGAGATATCTTTTTAGGAATCTATCTAATAAGGTCTACTTGAGGGCAAGTAGAGTTCAAGTGGGGGGATATTAGATAACATCAAATAGTCCTGAATATTAAGTGTTTATGCAATACAACGAAGGTTTTTTGAGAAAAATCAATTGTCAATCATAAACACCTTTTATTTTTAAAATCTTAATACACAGTCGATGTGCTAGAGAAAATAATTTTAAGCACAACGACCAGTTTTTCAAAGAAATCCGTCAATCCACAACCTGAACCAGGATTGATTCATAATTATGAATCGCCCCATTGTTTCTGTTCAGTTGTCACATGGTTGATCTATTAAATAGATCTCACATGCCACCTACCAAGAGCTTGTTTGATGTTGGTTCTAGAAGGCTTTCCATCTTCATTGTGAATATGTTTGCATATCACTCAGATGTTTCGGCAATATCACAAGGATAATGCGTAGGACTCATAAGATATAATCTCTCTTTCCATATTGTATGAAATAGAGAGTCTTCATAGACAGTGTCCTAATGAGATTTATTTGATGATCTCGTGGCTCTAGACTCAATAGTGCACATTTGGTTCCTATGCCGGAGACTAGGGAGAGGGTCTCCTTCTTCAATATCAACAATCTCTAAGAGAAAGTCGATAGATTATGTAGGTTCCCCGTGACAATGAAACAAGTCCTTTTAAGAGGAACTTGAGTGGCTTAGAAAGATTGTAGTGCAGTGCGTCACTGGGTCCATGACGTCTTGTCTTGAATACCGGTGTTACCTTAATAATCACCAGTAGCATATGTATTGAACCCGGTTTCTGCCCTAAGGTTGAAATAATGGAGGGCTATTTCTTTTCACCCTTTTCTCATTCAATTCTTTTTCATTCTTCAACTCCTTCAGTGCTTACCGAGACTTCATAACTAGAACCTTGTTGGGTTTATTCCAGTACTAGCTCAGCCTCAATCCGCACTCTTCCCGTTTCTCACTTTTCTCCTTTTTTTTCATCATACCAAAGGACTCTACACTATCTAGTGGATTGTCCCTAGGTAGATCCCTCTGGCTCTGGCCGGATCGTGGGAACGAATACCTAACCTAACCATCCTTATAACACCATGCATAAAGTAAATTGGTCGGTCTTTTGGTATTGTTCGTTCCTTTATGAAACCAATTGAAAAATCATTTGGAAAATCAATCAAGGTACTTGTGATGTAATATCAAATCATTTTGTACCTTAATTGTTTTGATCTTTTAGAAATGCTCCCTCTCAACATGTGCATATGATTTTAAAAAGTTGTTTAGCACATGGAGGCAAGTGATCTTTGAAATATAACCTTGATCACAATTTTTGTAGAAAAGGCCATTTAAATTTCTTTGGTAAATTATCCCCCTCAATATGTGCGTAGGATATTTGAAATCATTTTATCACATAGAGGCAAGAGGTTTTTGCAGTACTTTCACGATCACACAACCATTTAGAAACCATTTAAAAAGCAATCAAGGTACTTTATGTTAAAACATAGAAATCTTTGTACCTTGAAAGTTTATTTTCATTATGAAATGCTCCCCCTCAATATATGCTTCGAGATTCGAAAAGAGTTTAGCACATATTAGAGAGCAGTATGCACTTTGAGACAAATTGGTCACCTTTTATCAAATTGCATATTTATATCACATTTTCTCCCCCGATCAAAAATTTCAAATCCTTTGAGATTTTGGATCTCAAGTGATTTAAATATGTAAGAAACAAAACTTGTTGGAGAAAAATGTGTCCGGTTTTATTTGATCCGAAAAGGACTACTCCTAAGTTCCCTTTTTTTGACTAAAAGGGAACAAAAATTCATAACCTATCACTACAATATACATTATAGTTATAGTACAATCACCACATTACACAAATCATAAATTACAAAACTATTGCAGAAAGATGTTTTCATTTAGTTCGTTGCAGTAGCTTGTAATGACCATCACGTAGTCTACCACCCACAAAACTTTCAAGGCTGCGGAAGATCTTTCTCGTCTTAAGTCTTCGTCTGATCGTAACAATGAACTCTTTACACCTCTTCAAATCCTGTTCAGACCAGAATTTTGTTTTGTTCCACGGCTTCAAGTCAACATTGATTTCCTTTACCCTGGAGTCCAATTCTTCTTCTACCATCCTGAGTGTACCATCACTGAACTTGTATAGCTCGCACAGCCTCATTAGCATTCTTGACCCGTATCTGTCGGTAAAGAGGACTGCTCTAGCGGTGTCAATCACTATATACTCGTGACGAAATTCATGTCCTTTGGCTTCCCATTAAGGTCTTGTTAGATTGACGCGAGTCTGGTAGCTTTCCACGCCAAGTTGAAAATCACCAACACTTTGCCGAATGACTAAGCCCCTGATCCAAAGACTGACAGCAGCAGAGAGAGCCTTCTTTTCACGAATGGGTAAATGGTCAAGATGTCCTTGGAGGTTCAGAAGATAGAGATCTTCAAAGTCATTTGGCAGAAGATGTTTGAAGTCGTTTTCTTCTATAACATGATCTTTCAAGTCTGCTCTTCGAAGAACAATGTTATTCAGATAATCATAGCCATAGATTGGGAAGATCTCTACACTAACAACACTTAGAATTCGCAGCTTGGATCGAACAGCTTTGCGACTCTTTTTAGCTCCATGTCTATCAATGTAGAATTTCTTCTTCTTGAACCACCAATGAGAAATGCCGTACGAAGCCTCGATGTCATACTCTTGTTCTTTTTCTGTCCAGAATTGATCAGGTACCATATGCTCAAGACCCTGATCTGTGTAGGTTGCATCTTTCATCTTAGAAATCGATAAAGCTGGTCTTCTTTCTATAGTTCGAGCACATAGATAATCCAGGTCATGGTTGAAGAAGAACTCTGATTGAATAGTCACTTGACCAGGTTCACCACCGAGAGGAAGAGGGTTGTTCACATCAAACCGATTGATCTGCTCACTGACTTGATCATTCAGCATTTTATGGCATTCTTCCATCTGATATTGAAGCTGATTAGCATCAGAGTAGAAGACTTTGACGATTTCAAATGCTGGGCCTTCAAGATCTTTAGGTGTGATAGAAGAAATTCCCTTCTTCTCACAAAATCACTTTATAAAGCTTCCCATATCCCCTGTGAAGTGAAGAAGAGTCTTCTGCTGGAGCTTCATAATTGGAGATAATGGTTGTAGCCCAATTGTTGTCAGGAATTATCGAATCAGACTCGGGAATGGACCATGCAGGTTCAGGAGATTGAGGTTTATCTTTGGTGAACCAGCTTTGAGTTATATCCTTTGAAGGTGCAACTCTAGACGATTTGATGCGTTTACCCTCAATATACGCATCCAACCAATCTTCTTCTTCAGTAACATTTGGGATATGCTTGGTGGAGACGTCATCGTCTTCTTATTCAGACTCTTAAGCAACATAGGACTCTTCGTTTAGTACTTGGTCTTCCGGGATTGTGGAGAAGGTGGGTGTAAACCTTGAATCAACCGTGGTCCATGCTGTAGACTTATTCTGAGTACCCTGATCACCGGATGAACTGGATTAATTCAAAGGTTTTGGAGGAGATGTTGGTGGTTTTGGTGGAGATGTAGTGGTTGTGCCAGAAGATCTACCAGTACCAGAAGTTCCAGCTCCACCAGTTGGAGGAGGAGGAGGAGGTGGAGATTTTGGACCTTTACGCAACGTCTCCAACACCAAAGTCCTCCTTTTCTTCTTTGCATCTCTTTCTCGAATGTCCTCCAGATACTGTAAATGATTATCGTGCTTTATCAATACTTCGAGAGCCTCGAATAACTTCTTATGGACCTCATCCTGATGCTTGTTAGCTTCATACATTTTATCCGAAAGAACATCTCTCATATCTGAAATAGGTAAGTTTTTAAACCGTTGAAGCAAAGGAGCTTGCATTGCCCATTCTACAGCATCTTTAACTTCGCCTTCAATGGCGTCTGCAACACCTTCATCGAAGTTAAGGTTCTCTAGCTGTAGACACGATTCTCGAGGACGTTGATAGATTTAGGCAGTTGCCTTTGAAGAGCTTCAATTCGTTTCACTGCCTTGACGAGCAATTGTTCAGATGTAAGGATTAGAGGTGGTGAAGCCGATGGAGTGTCCGTGTCATTAATTGTTACAAATGGTTCAAGTGATAGATCTTTAGCTGGTTCTGGTGGTGGAAGTGCGGTTGTTAGAGCAGGTTTGGGTGGTGGAAGTGCGGTTGTAAGAGCAGGTGCAGACATCGGAGGGATGGTTGATGTGTCTTGCTGGATGTTGACCGTGTACATAGACTCAGCTTCCTCTTTCTCATCATTTTGCTTATAAGTCTCGGTGTCTGAGGGTTTGTCATTCAAAAACTGATCACCAAATGAGAAGTCAGGATCTAGATTCTTAAGAGAGGATAGAGATCATGTAGACATGTTTGTATCTTCTAGGCGCCCGTGTTCTTCAGATCTTGGCTCAAGGATCTCCTGTGGATCTTTCAGCAGCACATTTTCCTCATTTTCAGTTTCAAGCACTGGAATCTCCTTAGTAAAAGGTGTTGTCTCCAGACTTTCTGACTGAGTGTCACTAGATGCAAGAGTATCTTCCTGTGTATCTGACACATCCTTTTCCATTCCAGTTGGTTCTTGAGCTGAAGATGATTCAATGCTTCTTTTCTTCAGCTCAACTCAACTCCTCCTACGGACGGTCTCTGAGACATGTATAGGGGATCCAGGCTTTGTTGAATCCCTTGTTGTAGTGCGGCCTCATCTTCATCCATTAAGCTCATGTGTCTCTCAGTATCCTTGGAACCTTCATCTTTTCCCTTTCTGGCTTCTCTCTTTCTCTTCTTTGGAAGAGCGGCATATGAGGTTTTAGAGGATGATTTAGTGCTGGAAGTTGACTTTGAAGACTTGGGTTGTGAGGGATCGGGAGCGTCATCAACATTGGATCTGGATGCCCTTTTCTTGTATAATCTGAAGTAGTCAGTCTTCTTAATATCATCTGTGAGAAGTGCATCAGGAATTGACATTCCAAAGATCTCTTTATTAACACCTCTGGCAACATATTTAAGGTTACCAAGTACAAATTCATCCCTAGCATTATGGAGGACTGACTCACTCCTTGGATTAAAATGATGAGTCTGTTGCAAGAACTGAATGATAAGCTTCGAGAATCTTATGCTAGGAATTACAATTTTGTGTACTTTCTTCCTTCCTTGGGCTTGATTCTGAAAATTTGTTTTGTCGGTGATGAAAGTGTGCATAGACAACGAGAATTCTTCCCAAATACGTTCTGTGACATCAATGTTCACCCCTTTGATGAGACCCCATAAGATTTGCAGAATAGGTGTTCTCACTTTATCGAACCCTAAGGTTTTGCCAGATAAGCATAAGTTGAGAATAGTAGTAATGGCTCTCCAAGGTTGAAACATGTGTCCGGTGATGATATCTGAAGCCCTTGTTACGTTAACTTGATAACCCAAATCATTTAGAAAGTCTATTAGTTCTTTCGCACTAGGTGGAGGGACAGATTGTTTGGTAGGGTCACACGGTGTGATTCCTAGGGCCTTACTGAGAATGTCAGATGTAATTTCATATCCCTTATCATCAAGCTTACAAGAATAAGTAGCTGTGATCTTGTCCCATGTAATGGTGTTCCAAAATTGTTGTAGGTAAATGGAAGGGATCGTGCATTGCTTGGTCAAGGCACTAAAGAAGTTAGTGTTTTTAAGAATATCAATAGCAACCTTGAAGATTGGATTTTGTTGTATTCTTTCCATGTCCACATAGCAGTTGCTTTTGCCTATCTCTACCCATTTATCTTCTGGAAAAATTTCGTTGTCTGTAAGAACTGTGGGTGGAGTAGAGGTAGCAAGGTTCTCGGATGAGGTTGTATTTGCCATTGAAATTCTATAGAAACACACATACAATAACAGTGTTCGAGAACATGTTAGGTTAGACATGGTTAGATAAACAACTTTAATGCAACCTCATGACATAAGCACAGTAAGTAGCATACATGACAGATTAACAAAAGACAGATTGAAATACTCAGAAAATAGGTTAAGATGCTTTAGTAATTCTTAGAGTAACAAATCATTTTGACAAGGTTTTCTAGAAACAAGTTGCTTGGGCAAGATTGTTAAAACTAAATTGCTATAATAGCATTTCATGAGACAAGTCGCTATAATGGAAGTGTTATAGCAAGTCGCTAAGACAAGTTGTAAAATCAAGTCGCTACAAGAGAAACCAGATACAAGTCGCTTAATCAAAAGTGCTATAGCAAGTCGCTATGATCAATTTGTCAAGACAAATTGCTACAAATAAACCCGAGACAAGTCGCTATCATGAAAATATTATAGCAAGTCGCTTTAAACAACTTGTCAAAACAAGTCGCTATAAGAAAAATCAGTGACAAGTCGCCTTTGTGAAAAAGTATTAGCAAGTCGCTAACTTGTCAAGACAAGTCGCTACCAAAAAGTACAAGGATAAGTCGCTACTACAAGTATCACCCAATTACATAACAAGTCGCTATCAAGAATGTTAAAAACATTGACAACTCGCCATCAAGTTTATATAAGACAACTCGCCACCAAGAACAATCTGCTAAGAGACAAGTCGCCAACAAGAACATGTATTGACAGATCCAACTAACACTTATCACACAAGCAAATGTAACATCAGTCATGACCAAAATCTCTACAACGATTGAATATCACCATGACACAAGCAAATACATAAACACCTAATCATCAACTCAGCAATCACATAAACTTTTTACAAAAAAAAGCGCACAAGGGAGACCATGAATACACACGAACGCACCATCAATTCTAACTTAAGATACCCTAAATACAAGCAATCGTATATCAATCACTCCCTATTAAACAAAAACCACAAACTAACCTAAGTATGAGATTAATTGTCGAAGGTAAGTCGCTCGGTGAAATCTGTTAAAAGAGGTGCGTTAGAGAGGGTATTAAGCATAAAGGATTCAAATCAAACCTTAAAAGAGATCTTACCACTTCAAATCGCTCTAATGAGGGTCACGATGGAGGGAGGGAAATACTTTGAGATTTTTGAGATAATGATAATAATGACAAGTCGCTACTGCCTAAATACAATTCTTAAGAATCACGGATTTGCATATTCAGTCCTTATACTTAAACAAAGTGAGACAAGTCGCTAGCAAGACATAATACACAAGGCAAGTCGCTAGAACTAAATTGGATAAATCGCTAGCACAAAGTTGTGAGACAAAACGCTAACCTGAATGATGCAAGTCGCTATGTCAAAAATACCATTCTCAAGTATCAATAAATGACACATTTGATCCTTGTATTATGACAATAGAGACAAGTCGCTACCTATCTTAGTATCACACGTAAATATGTACTATTGACTCTATCAGCCCTTGTACTCAGCAAATTGCATGCAGATACGGTGGATAAGTAACATTCATGTTGAATATGACAAGTACCATATAAGACATAACATGGATAAGCCATCTAGCACAATGAACATAAAGAATCATGACTTAAACATGCAGCAGCAAACAAGTAAGCACATTACATAAATCAAACAATGATGCAGAGATAAATTGAAAGATTCTCCCCCTCAATCAATGTCACCAATTAAAAGTGAACATTGATTGAATTTCAACCCCCGTTTTAAAATAGAATATATCTTTTGTTCGAACTTCATCTATGGACCCGTATCATTATTGAATGACATTTCTAGGACCGTAGATGTTATCGATAACAAGAGATACATCGTTTATCAGATTTTGGGTAAAGATTGAATTAATTAAAAAAATTGATTTGTTGTTGTTGTTTTTTTTTTTTTTTTTTTTTTAATACAAGAGAAAATTAATTTGTACACGGATTCATGAGAACGAGTCCTGATTCAAGTCAAACATGATTCAAAGTATGAGGTACATCAATTCTGACAAACTACAATTCCTGAGTGAGCAATCTTCATTTCTGTTGGAAACCAGGTCATGATGTTCATGATTGAATTGAGCATTGTACCTGAAAAACATTGAGGACACTTTGCACTAATAGCACATGTAGTGTTGCAAATAGATGAGTTAGTTACATGAGTATCCTCATTATTGGATATAGCACAGTCAGGTCTAGGAGTATCATTAATTGAAATCCCTTTAGGTTCAATATTCTTGAAGATTTTTCCTGTGGGCATCCACTTAAGGCAAGATCTAGGTGTGTAAGTCCGTTTGGATCCTTTAACTTAAATAATCTACCAGTAGGAATCCATTTGAAATAACTTCTAGTAGGTTTGGGTGTAGCCACATCTCTGTTTTGAACATTGGTCCTTTTGTAATTAGTTTGTTTCTTAGGGGATTAATCAGCCATTTGATGCTTCTTATATGAACTAGATGATCTCCTAATATTCCTGATCTTAGGGCTTCAAACATTAAGCTGAGGATTGTTATTCATCATATCAGAATGAATTAGTGAAGTGACTGGTTTTGACAAAACTATATTCTCATCAACTTGGGAGGCAAGCTTAGATTTCGATGGTTTAGATCTTTCTGTATTAAAAGCATTGGGCTGCCTAACTACAGCTCGTTCTGAATTATTCAGTACATTTGGCTTTCCCAAGGTTGATGGTTTTGCAAACTTAGTGTTCACCCTATTTCCAATAGATTTCCTAAGCTCATTTTTTCAGGCAACAATGGTGAAGCTCTTATCCTGAATTTGGGCTTTGAGGGCATCAATGTCTACCAACAAAGAGTTAGTTTGATCTATCAGCTTGGAATTGTTCTCTAATAAGTTCTTTCTTAAGGACTCATTTTCCCTTAAAAGGTTGGTCACACATAGAGCCAATTCATCATTCCTAGATTCAAGCGGACCACTCACCTCATAGTTAGGATTGTTCATCCCAGTATTACATTTCTTATGCAGATCTAAGAGTTGTAATTTCAGATTACATATGGTTGAATCTTTGTCCAGAATCTGGGTTTTTAACTGATTAATTTCAAAAAATTCTCGAAATTCTGGGAATTCCGGATTTATGCAAGGTTTTATAGCAAGAAAACTTTCTTCTCTTTGTTGTATTGCAATTTATAAGGAAATACAATGTTTTTCAAGAATTGAGTATTTGTTTGAAAGTTCATCAAAAACCCTTTTTTCAACCATTTCATTTGTTTTAAAGATTCTAGACTCAGACTTAACCAAGAAACATTTATCAATATCATGTTCAGAATTAGGATCATTTTGTTTAGGTACATTAGAAGATGCATTATGTTGATCAGTTAAGGGTACCTCATCACATGACATTTGTTCATTTGTCGGTATGATATATGCATTCACATCGTGCATAACAAGAGTCACTGAACTGAAGGCTGTTTCAAGCTTATCTGACTCTGAGCCTCTGTATTCAGTACAGCCTGTTTCATCCTCCTTTGTTGTATCTGATATTCTGCATTCAGCATCACCCGGCCTTTCAAATGAATCAATACCCGACTTATCACAACATTCACTTAATTTCACTTGACACTCATTCAAATTATCATCCTCTTGAGCAGCTTCCTTAATGTACTTATCCACATTATCCATAATTTGGATAAATGTATTGATGAACTCATGAATTTCCATTCCAGTATGTTTCTTGAAGGAAATTCCAGTCACGTGTTGATCGAAGTCTGCGGAATATTCCCCATTGATAAATGGCTGAAATTGGTTGTGGATTACCTGAAGTGCAGCATTGGAATCATCCTTTAATACCTTCTTTTTAGTAATTTGAAGCTTCAGTTGTTCTAAGTTCAGCAACAAGGTTCTTGTCAATGTAGGTAAGTCCTGGCGGAAAAGAGCACTACATGTTCGATCCCCAGTTGTGGATAACAGCTGTATGAGGTGCAGATGAAGTAGTTGATAGGGCTCAATGTTGCATTCCATTTTATTTGCATCATGTATCATTAACAAGTGTGATTCTTTGATATTTGACTCAGAATGTGAAGTGTTTTGATCATAATTTGCTGAATCAATCATGGTTAAACATTCTGAGTAGCAAACAGTTTCTTTGTTCTGTGAGGTATCATAGAGTTCGAGCACTTTGGAGATTAAGGGTCAGTGATGTAAGACATTGTGTTGATGGATATTAGGCACAAGTCGCTTGCATTAATTCACCAAGTCGCTAAATATCTTGAAGACAAGTTGTTTCTCACTCAAGTCGCTAGGTACTCAACTCGCTAAAGTACGAGTCGCTATAAGTACAAGTCGCTAGATACAAATAGCCAGATGCACAGGTCGCTAAAGTAATAACTCGCTAAATGAGCAAGTTGCTAAGGAACAACTCGCTACTCAAAACAAAGTCAAGTCGCTAAAATTAGCAAAGACAAGTCGCTACGTTGCCAAGTCGCTAGCCGAAATGGTACAACCACTACTGTGTACTTTTTGTCATTTTTTCTCAATAGACAAGTCGCTAGTCCTCAAGTCGCTACCACAACAACTACAAGTCGCTGAAAAATATAGAAGCAAGTCGCTACCAAGAATAATAATCCGAGACTCAAGTCGCTAGCAAGAAAATCTCAAACACAACACTTTTCAATCCAAAACCAACCCAACCACAGTGATTCAAGCTTTCCAAATCAAAACCCAAGCACTTACAATGATTCTAAACACAAAAGTACAATCAAAATTCAAACTTTAACACAAGAAATGATCCAAATGATGCAAAAACCACTAAACTTTTTCAAACCCAAAAACCATATAAAACCACTAGAAATCCAAGAACATGTAAAAGAGATGATCAAACCATGGCTCTTGATACCATTTGTAACATATTGGATTTCACAAACATATCAATATAATAAATATGGGCGTATGAATATATGGTTTTAGAGAGAGAAAGTGGGATATTCTAGTGAGAGAAACACATGGAAGGTTAGATTCCAAATGAACATCCAACCCTCTCTCTTGAGGGGAGAGGGATATTTATACAAAGTATTACGCCCTCCTACGGGCTGTGGATCAGGCATACAATGGGTAAAGACCCGTCCTTCCTCCACGGTGTTGCACTAGACTATACAATGATAATAACAAATGACGTAATAAACGATATGTCTACGAGCTAACTTAAGCTAGATTATATATGGGGGACCGATGCTTCACTCTAGAATTTCCAATTCCTAACAGGATGGTGCTGGATATGATTGGAGCTTCATGGCTGATGAAGAAGAAAGTCCAATCAACATGGCTTTGGTATCTGAGGTACTTAATTGTTCAGATACATGTATTCTATTAAACAAATATTTAGAGCTAAAAACCATGTTTGATAATGTGTCTGAAGAACTTGCTAAAACCAGTTACAACTTAGCAAATCATAAAAGAGGCTTAGCAGTTCTAGAAAAACAAATTGTGCACTATAAAGAAAATGAGTCAAAGTTCACTGAAACAACTATTGTGCTTAATAGGGAAATCTCTTTTAAAGACATCACCATAAATGTGTTAAAAGAAGAACTAGAGAAAGTCACTACAATTAAAGATAATATATAATTAAGTGTTGAGCAACTTAAAGACTCACAACATTATAACTCTGAGAGAGTTGATAGATACTTGGAGAAAGCATTAATTGGCAAAGCCAAATCAGGTATGGGGTATAAAACAACACCACCACCATTCAGAGGTATCCCTTCACCTCCTAGTATAGACCTTGCCCACACTGGCTTAGCAGAGTTTCAGGAACCCACATTTGTCAGAGGCCCTACAATCAAAAGTACTTTTCCTGAAAAGACTGATGAAGTGTTTGAAAGTGCTAGTGACACCTCCTTACCTGAAGTGTCTGCATCTGAAAATAAAAAGGCTAGTGTAGAGCCTAGTGAACCAAATCAAGTTCAGGCCACTAAACCAGTAAGACCATTTGACAAACCTATTAATAAGCTGGTTAAATATGCTGAGATGTATAGAAACAGGTTATCTAGTCCTAGAGGTAACAAGAGAAACTGGAACCAGTTAAAATCTGAGCAATTAGGAGATGAATTTGTCATGTATAATAAATCTTGCTTTGTGTGTGGTAGTTTCTCTCATCTGCAGGCTCATTGCAGACACCCTATGAGACCCCAACCCATCATGACCCCTAGAGCAGTTCTTCTTAAAACTGACATAAAACCTTTGAATAATGCAAGGCTAGTTAATACTGCTAGACCACAACCCAGAGTATTTGGTGAAAGACCCAAAAGAAACTTTTCAAAATCATCATCTACTTCACCAAGGTCCTTTAAATCAGCACAAACCTTTAATTCTTATGATGAACAAATCAAGTTTTACAAGAAAAAGGTTAATACTTATGAGCCAAGACTTAATACTGATAGGCCAAAAGTTAATACTTTTAAGCCTAAAATGAAACCTGCTGGCTCTAAAGTAAATGCTAAAAAGGGAAACAAGGGCAATGTTGTTAAGCCCTCAGCTTGTTGGGTGAGAAAGACCACTCAACCCAACAGTGCATTAGTTACTCTCAAGAAATATGATTACATTGATGCACGAGGCAGATCCAAGTCAGTAATGGCTTGGGTCCCCAAAAGGAACTAATTTCCTTTATTTTATGTGCAGGGACATTCCATCAATAATGATGATCTTGGCTATTCAGACAGTGGGTGTTCCAGGCACATGACTGGAAATCTATCCTATCTTTCAAACTTTACTAATTTGAATGGAGGATATGTTTCTTTTGGAGGAGGAATTGGTGGAAGAATTACTGGTAAAGGCACAATCAAGACTGGTAATTTGGACTTTGAAGATGTGTACTATGTGAAAGAACTCAAATACAACCTGTTCAGTGTGTCACAAATGTGTGACAAGAGGAATTTTGTTCTATTCACATATACTGATTGCTTGGTTTTATCTCCTAACTTTAAGTTGCCTAGTGATGATCAGGTTCTACTTAATTTTCCTAGGAAAAGCAATTTGTACAGTGTCAATATGAAGAACATAGTGCCCAAAGACAATCTTACATGTTTAGTTGCTACAGCTTCTTTGGATGAATCTATGTTATGGCATAGAAGGCTAGGTCATGTGAACTTTAAGGTAATAAATCTTTTAGCTAAAAATAACCTTTTAAGAGGTTTACCTTCAAAAAGATTTGAAAATAAACAGACCTGTAGTGCTTGCCTCAAAGGGAAGCAACATAGAGCCTCTTGTAAGCCCAAGGTTTTTAACTCTATCACCCAACCACTTCATATGTTGCACATGGACTTATTTGGCCCCACTAATGTTAGCAGCCTGAATTTTAAGAAGTATTGTTTGGTTGTGACTAATGATTTTAGCATATTTACTTGGGTTTTCTTTATGAATACTAAGGATGAGAACAGTGAAATCCTTAAGTCTTACATAGCTGCAGTAGAGAACCTAGCTGATAAGAAATTTAAAATCATTAGGTGTGATAATGGGACAGAGTTTAAAAACCAAGTGATGAATGATTTATGTCAACGTAAGGGTATTAAAAGAGAATACACTGTAGCTAGAACTCCTCAGAAAAATGGGGTTGCTGAAAGGAGAAATAGGACATTGATTGAGGCTGCTAGGACTATGTTAGCAGATTCTAAGTTACCCATGACATTTTGGGCTGAGGCAGTTAATACTACTTGTTATGTTCAGAACAGGGTACTGATTGTAAAGCCTCATGGCAAGACTCCCTATGAGCTGTTTTTAGGTAGAAAGCCCACCCTAGACTTTCTTAAACCTTTTGGGTGTCATGTCTCTATTCTCAATACCATTGACCACTTAGGTAAGTTTGATGGAAAATCTAATAGTGGATATGTGGTTGGCTACTCATTAAATAGTAAAGCCTTTAGGGTTTATAATTCTAGAACCAGAAGGATAGAGGAGAATCTGCACAGAGTTTTTTGAGGACAAACCTAGTGTAGAGGGGCATGGACCAACATGGCTTTTGATATTGATATGCTAATAGAATCTATGAACTATGTGCCTATTTCTGTGGATTCTAACATGATTACAGGAGAAAAGCAAGGTCCTGATGCAGATTTTGATGATGATGATGATGACTGCATCCTATTGCCCATTTTGAATGACAACTCAGGTGGAAGCACTTCTTCAGGGGAGGCAAACAAAGCTGATGATAAGCCTTCAAAGACCAATGATTCTAATGCTGAAGGAGATGCAACCAATGTAGATGAAATAGTGATTGAACCTCAAGTGTTCAGTACAACTGTGGTTAATACTGGTAAGCCACAAGTTAGTACTGATGAGCCAGATCTTAGTACTGATGGTCCTCAGATTATTCCATCAGTTAATACAAAGGTTCCTGATCCCTTTGATGAAGCTGATGAGATTGATATGACAAATATAGCTTCATATTATGCTATTCCTGCTACACCACACAGAAGAATCAATCAAGATTATCCCTTGGAAAATGTCAATGCTGAAAGAACTACAAGATCTAAATTTCAGCATAGTAAGACAGGATTCTTCAGTGCCATCTATGAAGAAAGAAATCATGGTGCCTCACAGACATGTCTCTTTGACTGTTTTGTTTCCCAAGCAGAACCAAATAAATTCTACAAAGCTCTTGAAGATGAATCCTAGGTAGAAGCAATGCAGGAAGAACTTCTTTAGTTTAAACTTCAAAATGTATGGGTTCTGGTGGATCTTCCTGATGGCAAGAGATCTATTGGCACTAAATGGGTTTTCAGAAACAAGAAGGATGAAAGGGGTGTAGTAATAAGGAACAAGGCTAGACTGGTAGCTCAGGGGTATACACATCAGGAAGGGATTGATTATGAAGAGGTCTTTGCTCCAGTGGCAAGGATTGAGGCTACCAGACTTTTCCTGGCCTATGCATCATATAAAGACTTCACAGTATACCAGATGGATGTGAAGAGTGCTTTCCTCTATGGGAAGATTAAGGAGGAGGTGTATGTTTGTCAACCTCCTGGGTTTGAAGATCCAACCTTTCCAGACAAAGTGTACAAAGTTCAGAAGGCACTCTATGGTCTGCATCAGGCCCTAAGAGCTTGGTATGAAACTTTAGCCAAGTATCTTTTGAGCAATGGCTTCAGAAGAGGGAAGATTGATCAGACTCTATTCATCAAGAATGTGAAGACTGATATCCTGTTGGTACAGATATATTTAGATGACATTATTTTTGGTTCAACCAAGCAGGATCTATGCAGAGAGTTTGAGAAGTTGATGCATGACAGGTTTTAGATGAGTTCTATGGGAGAACTCACCTTCTTTCTTGGGCTACAGGTCAAGCAGAAGACAGATGGCATATTTATCAGCCAAGATAAATATGTCAAGGAGATTTTGGTGAAGTTTGGCTATGACAACACAAAGATTGCAAGCACTCCTATGGAGCATAATAAGCCACTACTTCTAGATGCTGATGGTGAAGAAGTAGATCAGCATCTCTACAGGTCCATGATTGGATCATTGATGTATTTGACTGCCTCCAGACCAGATATTATGTTTGTAGTGTGTGCATGTGCAAGATTTCAAATCTCTCCAAAGCTTTCTCACTTGCATGCAGTTAAAAGAATCTTTAGATATCTGAAAGGCCATGCTCAACTTGGCCTTTGGTATCCTAAGGACTCTCCCTTTGATCTGGTAGCTTACTCTGACAGTGATTATGCTGGGGCAAGTCTTGATAGGAAGTCAACCACAGGAGGATGTCAGTTTCTTGGTGATAGGTTGATTTCATGGCAGTGCAAGAAGCAGAGTATTGTGGCAAACTCTACAACTGAGGCTGAGTATGTAGCTGCTACAAGTTGTTGTGGTCAAGTTCTCTGGATTCAGAATCAGATGCTTGATTATAGGTATAATTTCACGGGCACTATCATTTATATTGATAACAACAGTACTATATGCATTATCAAAAATTCAGTTTTTTATTCTAAAACTAAGCATGTAGAGATAAGACGTCATTTTATAAGAGACTGTAATGAAAAGAAACTTATTCTGGTTGATAGGATTGATATTGAGTTTAATGTTGCAGATATTTTAACCAAAGCTTTTGATTTGGGAAGGTTTTAGTACTTGGTCACAAGTATTGGGATGCTTCATCCATAATATGTCTTATATCTCTCTATTTTGTAAAGTTTTGTAAACTGGTAGTTAGTACTGATTGTTATCCAGTTAATACTGATTCTGTTAAGTTAATACGGATTGGCAAGAAAATGTCTTGGATTGTGTTTTCTTGGTTTTGGACTAACTTTTCAGGTATAACACAAGCAGTATGGATATGGTTTGGTGACTAGGTGTTACAGCACATGTGGTTCTCTTTCTTATGCTCATTCTGAAGCCACCACATGATGGACATTGCTGTAACCATGGAATGTGTGATGCCAAAGCATTATGTGGCATCTTGTGCTTAAAATGAACATGAATTGATGGTTTCAGTTGGTCAGATCATACTGCACTAACCCACTCTTTGCCATTCTATCTGTTTACAGGTAGTGTGACTAGCCTAAGGGCATCTGGCTTAGAGAACAGCGAGCAACCGTGAATCCAACACTTGTGTTGGAGGCAACACCTGCCACGAGCTGGAAACCCTGTCAGGAAGGCCCTTTTAATGGGACTATCCATCACAGGCAATGCTATGCACTGAAACCATTGGTTTTCACCAAACCAGAGGCCATGTGAGGCCGACCTTGATTAAGTGTCTGTCACCACACTTAATCCCTTCAAAATTGGGGTTTCAGTATTATAATTTCCAAAATATAAGATAATACTGATGGGTAAAATTTAATACTGATGATTATAAGTTAGTATTGATAAGCATAGTTAGTACTGATGAACTAGCCGTTAGTACTTATTCCAAAAGTCTGTTATGCAATGATTACTTTTGCAAGTAGAGTTGTTACCGTCTTTTTCCTTATAAAAGGGTTTCCTAATTGGTTTCTCTTCACTTATTACCATAAATATTTATAAGGCGGTTCAACCAACATTCTCCAAATCTCTATAAATTGCATAACTTTCCAATTTCTTTTACCACAATTCAATAAAGGCTTTTGCGACTCAATCCAACTTTACTAACCCTTACTCTAATCATTCATGGCTCATATTGATTTTGTCGACAAACATAACATGGTGGCATGCTTGGAATTGCCAGAAGGTCATGATGAATTTGCTGAGATAGTAGCCTTTCTAAACCGAAGCAGCATCAAGTTTGCGTTACTCTTAAACCCTACTATCTTATGTACCCCTGTTAGAAAGTTTTGGCAAACTGCAATTGCCTCATCAACTGAGGAAGGGGTACAACAGTTAATTGGCACAGTGGATGGCACTCAAATTGTTATTACTGAAGCATCTCTAAGAGAACATCTTCATCTTAGAGATGCTGAAGGTATTACCACTTTGCCAGGCACTGAAATTTTTGAACAACTCTCATTGATGGGGTATAGACATGATGACACTTTCAATTTTCACAAAAGTCAGTTTTTCCCACAATGGAGATTTCTAATCCATGCCCTCCTACACTGCTTGAGTCACAAAAGGACTGGCTGGGAATCTTTCCCCACAAATATAGCCACAGCCTTGATCTACCTTGCAACAGGCAGGGTGTTCAATTTTTCAAACTATATTTTTGAGGGTATGCTTAAAAATGCAGTAAGCAAAACCAAGTTTCTGATGTATCCTAGGTTTATACAAGTATTTTTGGATCTTCAGAAACAAAACCTACAGCCTCACAAAAATATTTATCCTTCAAAACTACTCACAGCCAAAGTGTTTTCAAATATGTCAAGGGCTGTGGTAGGCTATAATGGGGTTGTAGTGCCTTTATTTGCTAACATGCTTATTGCAGAGGGTGAAGGACCATCAAGCACAGGTGGCTCCCAACACACACCCACAGATCCTGAACAATCTCCCCATCAATCACTCTCATCAACAAGTAGGCAATCCTGACAGGGGAGTGGGAATGCTCAGACCCATTCTCCTCCTCTTATTGAAGCAGATGAGCCTATCTCAGGTGATGGAGGAGATAGAGTGGTGAGGGTTACCACTACTCAACCAGGCTTAGAAGCTGGTGAGGATAGTGGTAACATCATTAAGACCCAATCTATGCCAACACCTAGTGAGCACTCCTCACAGGGTGGACCCAAGCACAGGCTAAAAAAGGGGTGTATCTACTCAGGCTAGGCCTGGGAGTGCATCTCAAATGCCCAGTGACCCACCTCTCTCAGCAGGTAACACAACTGGAAGTGGTGAGGGCAGTTTGACACTAAATGAAATGACGGATTTGTACAGGTTTCTATGCAGAAAAGTTAACACACTGGAGATTACTCTGGATGAACACAAGAAAGCTTCTGCCAAAGTTCATACCAGGATGCTTCTGAAGATGAAAAGGCTTGCACATCAAATCCAGCTTCTATCCAAGCCAACTGCAGCAGCATCTCCAGTTACCACATTGCCACACCCCCAAATTACCTGTTTTGCAGCAGAATGGAATACCTGGGGGATGACTATCATAGCATCACAGTTACAGTTATATCGAACGACCTAAAGTGTCATTTTGAAAATATCATTTGATTAAGTAAAATAATCAGAGTTTACAAAACATAGGTCCCAAAAGATTTCCAAAGTACCAAAATGAGTTTGTTACAATCAAACGACAGTTAAGTGCATAAAAATATATGTGAGACGCGTCAGCTCAGCGACTCCATGCAAGCCATGATGATATGCTAATACCTGAGATAAACATGCTTAAAAGTGTCAACACAATGGTTGAGTGAGTTCATAGAGTTTAGTTGAATTGTAAAGCCTTTCAAAAATGTTCACCCAACAAAGGCATTGTAAATCCACTCAGTTCCAAGTTTTGCCCATACAAAACTTGCAACCTGTGTGTTCACAACCCACTGCATAAAAGTAGTATGTCTAGTAGTCAAGTATATGTTGTCATAATAGTTCACAATATAGCACCACGTATATAATAATGTATGCCAGGCAAAGCCCCTAGAATAAATAATATGCTTCCCGTAACATAGTGAACGAGAGGTTGGCCGACCTCTAATAGCGCTATCCATACTACCTACTGATAGGAGACTAACAATACGAATGTACGAACAGTACATCATACAACTATTATATACAATTAAGAACGCTCCGAACATGGGAGACTTTGCACGCTCCACCAATAAGGCGAGACTTTGGGTCAAGAACGCTCCACCAAAACGGCGAGACTTTTAGGTCATAGCACGTACGATTCAATAAGTTCAAACAAGTCATAAGTTCGTAATTTAAGTTCAAGGGTTTGATTCAAGTTCAAAAATTCAAATCAAAATAGTTCATAAAAATAGTAATCAATTTAGTTCGAGTATGATTCATGCATTCCACCCCAAAATATAGTAAAAACGGTAAAACGGGGATTGTAAATACTCACGGTAATCAGTAAAATTTTAGAGTACTTATGAAAGTAAATGAAAATAGTTGAGCATGTATCTCCCCCAAAAGTAGTTCAAAACATATAAAAGTAGGGGTTATGAAACTCACCTGATGCAATGATTATGATGACAAATGTGGATACACTGAAATGAGGTGCAATCTCTATCTGCAACTTGTGATGATTATGAGGATTGATGATAGAAAACTTAGTTAAACTTCAAGATTAGAAGTCTAAACCTTTAATGGAACACTAATAACCCTATGTAACACTTGATCTTGGAAAGATTTTTTTTTCTTCTTTTTGAAAATGGTCGACACTCCAAGGAAGACAAGAAAAAAAAATGAGATAGTTGATTATCAAGAGAAGAAAGAAAAGTTGAGTTTGAGTTATTTAGATATTTGTAACTTATATTAAGATATTTTGTTATTATGTATAGAGTTAGCTAGAAATTGATTTTAACGGAACAAAAAAAATATATTGAAGTCATAAAAATTATAAAAATGTATTTCTCGTAAGTATTGAGTGAATAAATAATTATCGTATCGAGATTACGTAAACCGTCGTAAATATATATATATATATATATATATATATATATATATATATATATAAAACAATATATGTACTAAATAAATTCAAAACATCGGGTAAACTAATAATATAATTTTGATAGCATTAAAATGAATATAAAAATATATTAGGACAATATGTCGGAAGTTTCAGATCAATTGTTCAAAATAAATGATCGTGCGATAGCGTTTATTTAATAAATAAATATGCGTTAATGAAATATGTAAACCCATGCATAAACCAATATGAAAATGATGTTACTGATGATATGTAGACTAACTCTAGTCTATATGAAGTGTTCTCAATGATGTTCCATGAATACGCAGCTTAACCCTCGCTGCTACGCGAATTCGATACTCGTAAACCTAGTTTACAAAAATGATGAATAATAATCATGAATAGAAAATTTTCTCCGGGAATGAATAGTGTTTTGTGAATAGTAAAATTTTGAAATAACCTCTCAAAATATCAAATCGACTTCAAAAACGATGAATAGTAAAATGATGAATAGTAACCGATGAATAGTAAAATTTCAAAGTTTGTAAAATGACCTGAAATTGAGAATTGTCACACACATCAATCAAAAGGAAGGCCAAGTTCACAGTTTCTAGCACCTCATCATAAGATTCTTCCAAACAGGGGAGGAGTTCTGACATTCAGAGTAGAAGAGAATTTTGGTCAGTGGCAAGATGGTCAAACTTTTCAGAGCCCTTTTCTTGATGAAGAAGAAGAAGAAGAAGTGCTTAGTACTCCTACATGCACTATCAGTACTATCCCAGTTAGTACTTATAGTGTTGTAGTTAGTACTGATAACACTATGGTTAGTACTCCTGGTGCTCTACAATCAGTACTAAGCCCAATCTTTCAAGTAGCTGATGAACTACAACAAGCCACAACAACAGAGGCCTGCATCATCACTACCACTCCACATGAAGACAGTGATGAAGAAGATAGAGAGAAACATGCAGTCTTGGGACTTCAGAGCTTGAAGAAATCAGTCCCTATCTCTCCAACTTACAAGAAGCCTCCTGTTCTATATCTGAGAAAGAAAACCAAATCAGCAGCAACCAAGCCCAAAGAAAAAGGAGTCACTATCAGAGAAGGAGATGCTCCACCATCACCAACTTCCTCAGCTCCAAAAATAGATCCCAAAGACAAGGGCAAAGGGATTCTGGAAGAAGAACCAAAGAAGAAGAAGTTGTCCAGGGCTGAGATTGAAAGGTTAAATGAAGAAGCAGCAAGGAAAATTACAGCTGAATGGGATGAGCAAGAGTTGCAAAAGGAGGATGATGAGAAAGAAAAGAAAAAGATGGCTAAATTAGATGAAGACTGGAAAACATGGGATGACATGAGAGCCAAGGTAGAAGCAACTCAGGAGGTACAAAAGAAGCTGCAACAAGATAAGAGTACAAGTGTTAATGAAGCAGCTCAGTTATTCAGTGAGATCTTGGCCAGAAGACAGAGTCAGTTCAGACATCAAAGGGAAATTGAAAAGGCTTCAAGACCTCCAAATAAAAGTCAGCAAAAGATGTATCTCTGCAAATACATCAAATATCAAGGTAAAGACAGGAGAACCTTGAAGCAGCTAAATCAACTAGCTTGAGAAACTCTTCAAAGGCTTGTTGATACTGTTCAAAGAAGAATGTTAAGCTCTAGGCCTATGCAAGGTGATGATACAGTTGAAAGATCACAACCAATTGGAAGCTACAAAAGACCATCAGAAGAAGGAGCTTCTTCAACTGCACCCAAAAGATTGAAAGCATCTGAAGATGAAGGTGGACTAACTGAAGAAGATCTCAACCAGATGATGCTGATTGAAGCCCCAGAAGATGCATTGTATTGAGAGCCCATCAATACCATATACCCCATTATCAACTGGGATATCTATACTGAAGATGGAAAGAGGCATTAGAGGATAAACAGAGCAGGTGGTAGAACAAGTGCTTATTTGTATCTAGTGGATCTGTTTGCATCTATTGACAGGGAGGATCTACTCAAGCTATGGGAGTTAGTCAAAGAAATGTTCAAGAACAAAGATCCAGACAATGATAAAGATCTCGAGTTACTTTATGAGCTTCAAAATATATTTGAACTTGATCTAGCTGGAAAACAATAGAAGTATCAACCTGGAGAGGAAGCACTGACTTGGACATTGATTGATTCATGTGGACTGCACTTGGTCACAACATGCAATGGAACAGATATTTACATGCTGGTTGAAAGAACCTGTCCACTTGCATTAGGAACTCTTCTTGAAATGCTGGAAGCTGGGCTAAGGATGGGTAATGCAGTAGAAATGGCTAAGGAGTTGCTGATAAATATATTTGACCAAGCTGGAAGACCTAGCAGGAAGAATCCTCAAAGACTGAAGAAAACTTGTGATTCTGAAACCCAATCACAAGTTTAGCGGAGGATTGTTGGGAAATTCGTTTTTGGCAGTTAATACTTATAGTAGTAAAGTTAGTACTGATAGCATTGTTTGATAAGTATTAACTAGTTAGTACTGATAGTGAAAATGTTAGTACTGATAGTATTAAGTTTGTACTGTTCTAAGTAAGGAATGTCATGTATGGTTTGTAACAGCATATCTTCTATTCCAATAGAATATATGATATACTTAGTGCATAGTTATCTCTGGAAGGGATCTCCTTAGTGTATAAAAGGAGATCCTGGCTAGGTTAAACATACATCTCATATTCTAGTCGATTTAAGAAGAGCTTCAAGGTTGTAAACCCTAGTACTAGGAGAGTACTCGTATTATTCTTAATAATATTGAAGTTGTTGGTGTTACATTGTGTTTACTTTAATCTTATAAGTACATTCAAGTAGATTCGGCATACTTGTGTGCATCTACAACAAAGTTTCTCATTGTTGTTTTGGAACCCTCCAAGGCAACTAACACGTTTGCAAGCTAAGTGTTCTAGATACAAAGTTTGGGACTCAACAGGGAGCATTTCCAAAAATTATACAAAACTATCAAGGTACTAAAACATAATATTCCTTTTCATAAAGTACCTTGATTGTAACTTTAAAATGGTTTCATTGGCTACTATGATCGTGAAATTTTGCTTCATATCCCCCTTGTAAGCTCTAAACTGTATTTAAAAAAAACAAAAAATAAATAAATAAATAAAATAAAAAAAGAAAAGAAACTTCTCTTTTATCAATACACACATCAAGGGGGGGCAATCAAAAGAAAACCTCATCCTTTCCCAAAATAGTTTCAACAAAGTATTTAAAATACTAAATTTGATCGGGAAAGTGATGATGATAATTTTAGAAAAAGTTAATCAAAGATTGAAACTTTCATTCTTAATCTAAGATTTCAAAGTCCTCTTGCCTCCATGTGCTAAAACAACTTCAAATACTTGAAGCACACGTTGAGAAGGAGCATTTCTAAAATATCAAAAACAATTAAGGTACAAAACGCTTTGATTTTATATCACAAGTACGTTGATTGATTTTCAAATGGTTTTCAATTGGTTTCGAGGCGAAATGAACTGTACCAAAAGACCGACCAATTTATTTTATGCACGAAGATATAAGGATGGTTAGGTTAGGTATTCGTTCCCACGATCTCGCCAAAGCCGGAGGGATCTACCCAAGGACAATCCACTAGATAGTGTAGAGTCCTTAGGTATGATGAAAAAAGGAGAAAAATGAGAATATGGGAAGAGTGTCGACTGAGACAAAGCTAGTACTGGAACAAACCCAACAAGGTTCTAGTAATGAAGTCTCGGTAAGCACTGAAGGGGTTGAAGAATGAAAAATAAATGAATGTAAAAAGGGTGAAAAGAAATAGCCCTCCAATAATTCAACCTTAGGGTAGAAATCGGGTTCAATACATATGCTACTGGATGTTACCAAGATAACGTCTTTATTGAAGACAAGACATCATGGACCCGGTGACGCACTGCACCAAACTTCCCAAGCCACTCAAGTTCCTCCTAAAAGGACTTGTTTCATTCTCACGGGGAACCTACATAATCTATCGACTTTCTCTTAGAGATTGAATATATTGAAGAAGGAGACCCTCTCCCTAGTCTCCAGCATAGGAACCAAATGTGCACTATTGAGTCTAGAGCCAAGAGATCATCAATAAATCTCGTTAGGACACACTATTCCTGAAGACTTGTTGTTTCACACAATGTGGAAAGTAAGAATATAATTAAGAGTCCTACCCATTATCCTTGTGGTATTGCCAGAACATCCGAGTGATATGTTAAATATTCACGATGAAGATGGAAATCCTTCTAGAGCCAACATCAAACAAGCTCTTGGTGGGTGACATGTGAGATTTATCCAATAGATCAAACATGTGACAACTGGACAGAAACGACGGGGCGATTCATATTTTGAATCAATCCTGGTTCAGGAATGAATTGACGAATACCTTTGAAAAACCGGTCATTGGGCTTAAAAATTCTTTTCCGTAGCACATCGACTGTGTATTAATGTTTCAAAATTAAAAAGGGTATTTATGATTGATAATTGATTTTCCAATAAAACCTTCTTTGTATTGCAAAACCCTTTATACTAAGCAATAAACGATTGTTTTCAAATCATTTTTCATCAATCAGTGAATCTCAATTTGCTGGTTCACTCACTCCGTGTTGTCTTCATTGAGACATTCCGGTTTGAGAACAGCTAGAGCAGCTGCGAAACCCTGTCAAGGAGATTCTTTGGAATTTTACCTGATCAATGGGGAACCGTGGGTCATGTACCTCAATTCAACGAAAGTGATCAAAGACACTTTCGTGCGCTTTTATTGCTAACTGTTGTCTGCAGGAACACCCGACAGTTGCAGGTGATCAGATTTAAGATGTCAATCCATAGCCGAATGCTCACACAACACGTTCATTTCAAAGAAATCATGATAAATGCATATCTTCATCAAGTGACACTGATATTTTCACTCCATGCTTCTGCTACGCTGCTGCAAATGTCATGAATCAACAAAAGCTTCCGCAACTCTGATGAGAAGATATCATCATCCAGAATGTGAGCATGTCGGTCCAAAAGTCACAACTTCACATGTTGGCAATCCTACATCGGATGATCTGGAGATTATGTGTTGCAGATTATCCCAATGAAAGCTCCTGATCACTTATCAAAGAATCACTCAAAGCCAAAGAATCACTACTATAATACGATGTTAAAGTTTGTGAAGCTACAAAGTCTACAAGCTCGAGCATTAAAGATTATAGATTAAATGCTAGGACTTTCAATGTAATTATTGGGGTGACCTCCCTTAGGGGGAGATTGTTAGGATTTAGAAAATCCATGCAGAAGTGTCAGTCACCCCAACCTATGTTTAGCATATTACAGCTCGTAGACATTTATTAGTTAGATTATTAGTAGTATAAGTAAGACCGTGGAAGAAGGACGGGTATTTACCCACTGTGTGCCTAATCCATAGCCCGAAGGAGGGCGTAGTCATTTGTATAAATAGCCCTCTCCCCACAAGGGAGAGGGTTGGATGTTCACTTACTAATCTAACCTTTCATTTGGATTTCATCTTTCTAGAACATCTCACTTTCTCTCTCTAGAACTCATTTTATACGCCCCTCTTGTGTGATTTATTATGTGTTTGTGAAAACCAATATGTTACAAAAACATCAAGATATAACCGCCATGGCTGCAAAATAATGTAATAAAATTTCCATGCCAAAATACGGTAAATCACATCATTTGCTTGATCAAATAAGATAATTGTCATCACAGCCTCTTACATATCACAAATATACAAATACACAAATATCAAACAATCACACAACACATAGCATGTAGAGATTTAAAACTCAGTTAGCGTATCTAAGACATACAAGAAGTAACACTATACTACTTTATCAAAATCACAACAGCTTTAACCTAAGTAGCGAGCCCAAAAAGTGACATATGAGCTACAGTTACTAGATGAATTAGCTTTGACTCAGTTTAACAATCACTCAGCTAAAGCAGAACTAATCGTTCAATTAAAGTAAAAAATAGTAGAACATCAGGTAGCGCGTAGCTGACATACGAAAGACGGACTAAAGTTTAAAAGTGGGTCTCAAATTAAGATATAATATATGCCTACATCTAAGCTTTATTAATATTTCCCATTATTGCCAACTAACACCGAGTATTAGTCCATCAAGCTATACCCATGTAAACAACATAAACATGCCTTAAATTAACCAACTAACACTGAATGATGCAAGCATATGTAAATTGTCAAGATAAATCTATCAAGACTAGCGAACAAACAGATAACTTAATATACTTGCAAATGCACATATGGAAACAACAACCTAGCTTTGTATTGTATTCAAGTTCTTAATGGTGGTTAACTCCTTTTGTATGGTCCAAGACCAATTGCTTTATTCAGCTTGTGAACCATACATTTGTTTTCAGCAAGTATGCCAAAGCTTTTGAGGCTATTTGTGCAAATTATCAAAATAGTTTTCTCCCGAAGTTGCAATTTATCTCACTTGAACTCCTATAGTTATTTCATTGTCATAGTTATCCAATTTTTATCCTACTTTCACTGTTTCCATTCACATGTCTTTTTTGTTAGTCTATTTACAATGATAACGTGTACAAATTAGGTAATGTAGGTCAGGCACATTTTGTCATTCAGCAATTGTTTGCATCTGATTTTTTTTGTTGGGTGTGAGTTTTGCCATGATGTAGGTCAGGAATCAAGTGTTATTCAAAACCACTTGCATGTGAGATTTATTTGGCTATGACTTTTGGTATTTAACAGAGGGGTAATGGCCATCTATTTTCACATTTTAGTTCTTAACTAGAATAGCAGATTGCTAAATTAAGTCTGAGATGTCAATAGCCACATATGTTTAATGACTTAATTTGTGGATTGTGTTTATCTACTAAAGAGGGTACACAATGTGGACTGTTTGCATGTGACTAGCTTTTATAGGTGTGGTTTTTGCTATTTAAGAGTGGACACATGATTTTTTATTTTCACCTAATCTAATTTTACTCCCAATTCTTATCACTTAATTCAGCATTAACCTGCATCATTTTCTTCGAAATATGTCAAATGGTAAAAGAGTTACATTTAAGCATAATGCTGATGATAGGGAATGGTCAATCAAGGCACTAAGAGAGGTCATATTTCCTCAGATTCAAGAGAGATATGGCCCAAATGCTGAACCAAAGGACCAATTACCTGCTAAAATTATAGAAGACCTAAGACGACAAGTTTACGGTGATGAACCAGTATAAGGTGGTAAACCACGTGGTAGTGTTAACTACAAGGTACCACATTGCAAGAAAGGCAAGTCAACCTCTAATGATGTACCAAACCAATAAGGATGTGTTTCTGAGGGGCCGTAATTGTCTAGGATCTTTTCAAATAAAGGTTGTGGCATTTCTATTCCCAATTACATTTGTGTCGTGGGTTGTGCTAACGTGTCTGTGTTCTAAAAGCTAGTTATTTGTATAATATCCTACTTAAGTAACACTTCGGTTTCTATTAAGTGAACTGCGTTGGGTTACTTAAGTAATAGTTTACTTAATGGCTGTGTGAAACAAAGAAATGCATTTAATAGTCACAACTTTAAACAAAACTTTCCAACTACTTTAACATATACCTACACTAACTGTTAGTGGAAAATTAAAGTTCACAAAATTTTAAAAAGAATTTACAAGATTGTGTGTACTGTCGATGTACTAAGTCTTCCCAATTACAATCACCAGTAGTCAAAACAGTAGCTCGAGTAGTTTGAACCTAATTGGGAGTACAAACTACCTCCGTCGTGTCTTAATCACAAGCAGGATGAATAATCCGAGGCCCGATATCTAAGCCCAACTCTACCGGGTTAAGTAAATCGACCATCTATGGTTCAAGGATGCTCGAATCTACCTCTTGATTCGTTTACCCCCAAATATTCCCATAGAATGGTCGATTACCACCATTGCGATACAATACTTAGATTGATCGCAAAGAGAAAAACAAAGGTTTCCGAGGCTCGCACTTGTAAATTATTTTGTAAAATTGTGTGAAGTTTGATTTTCCAATAACACATTTGTCAAACTTAGGCAGATTATGCCGACATTTGGTTTTTTGTCATTGAGCAATTGTTTGCATGTGATATAGGTCAGGAATGAAGTGTCATTCAAAACCACTTGCATGTAAGATTTTTTTGGGTAATACTTTTGGTATTTAAGAGAGGGGTAATGGTCATCTATTTTCACGTTTTAGTTCTTAATATATAAATATATTTGGACAATTTTAAAATAAGAAAAACATAAAAAAAAAAAGAAAAAAAAAAAAAAAAAAACAAACAAACGTAATGGTGAGACGTCTTAGGTGTGCTAAGCTACAACAGACTTCGAGTTCTGTTGAGTGGGATGAAATGATGATTTTCTATTGTCGACATAAATCACTAGAGTATTTTAAGCCGTCGAGAGAGATCGATGGGTTCTACATAAAAGTGGTTGTTGCAGTTCGTGAGATGGGTTTTTTCATTAAGGAGCTGGAGATCGTGGTTGGGAAGATTGTGCCTCAGAAGACAGCAGAGTTTCTCAGGGAGATTCAAGCAAAAGATGACATCAAGATGAGGAAGTTGTAGGTTTTGGCTAGGGAGATAGAGTTGAGGTGTACTGAGATTGATCAGTTTATCGAGAAGCTAAAGGGTGAGGTGCCGTTTTGAGACTAATATTGGAAAGGCCTATGTTTAAGTTGATTAGGATGTTTCCAACAAATGTGTTGTGGCCTGTATTTTCCTAGCATAAGTTTGTGTCTTTCCAGTTGTACTCGAATGATGTGTTTGTATTTATAGTTTTTCTATCAGTTTGTTGTAAGATAAGGTTTGTGTTATGCTTATCCTACTGCCTTAATGAATGCTTATCCTAGTAGCTTCAATGTTAATGTTTATCCTACTGCCGAACTAAAAAAGCGTCTAGGTTGTCTGTTAACTAACAAACAAATTGATATATTATAATCTATTAATCTGCTATGTTTAATGACTAACCTGTATAAGAAGATGCATAGCCACACACCACAATCGTCAAACAAACCACCCTGCTTATGAACATTTTCAGCATGCCTAATCGTAATCCTATAGGACATAGGATCGATTCCCTTCTGCTCAAAACACCTGCTTCTTTCAGGAAGCCTTGTCTCTAGACTATTCCTCATACCCAGATAAAACAGACGTCATTCAGTCTCACACACAGCTCCACTATCATAGAATGTAACAGTACCAGTCCGGATTTGAAACACGACAAGAGACCATTGTACTTTAGGTTCATTTATGGGAAAAAAAATTCGTTCAACATCAGCTCATCCAAGAGGATTTTTTTTTTTTTTTTTTTTTTTTTGCATAGAACACATGCAATGATCCTCACATCAGTAGTGGTAGAAAAAAGCAACTAACCATTGACCAATCCATATCTTCTGGTCTAGTATGCCACATGTAACTAATCCATAGATCAATGTGCTATAAGAACAAGAAACAAAGAAACAGAAAAAAAACAAATATAATCAGTAATTTATATAAAATTGCGATTTTGATTTTCTCTACCTGTCAATCGATTTCAAATAAGTTTTATACAAGACAATTTATATTATATTACTTATGTTTATGTCTCTAATCAGGCCAAAGTATTTAGCAAAAAATAGATTTCATATAATCGTGTTGAATGGGATAATGAAGGAGTATGGCCTGTCATGAACAATAAAGACTATATCATTATCGCAAACAACACGTCTCAATTATCAGATCAGATATATATAACGATGTAGATGGATTCCATTGCCTAATTTAAACCCCGTCCATAGTACCAATTGAGTGTTTGATCTTGATCACAAGTTTTGGCTCTTACAAGAATGAAAGCTGGTTGTCGAGACAAAACTTGTAATCAAGATCAAGCACGCAAATGGTACTAGGGACGGGATTCAAATTAGGCAATGGAACCTATCTAGATCGTTAGATAGACCTGCCATGATAATTGATCTTGTTATTGAAAGAATTTGTTGCTACACAATAAGTAATGTCATTTGAGAAAGTATTCAATGCATTTAGTGGATTCTATTTAAAAATATGCAGTTTTTCTCATATAAAATTTACTTGATATCGATTGTCAGCTACAAACAATCAAAAACACATTTTATATAAATCTGTGTAAAGTAAATAAAAGATATATTTACTTTACCTCATCATGCAGCCATCCTTTGCGCTTATGGTCAAGGCTGATTATAGAATCCCAGAAACAACGATCCACAGTTATTTCACCGCACCAAGGAAACTTACAATTCTGCCACCCTTCATACACAGAAACCACTCAATTTCATAGCCAAGATAAATCCGGTCGATGTTTTGTAATGGTCGATGAAGAACATATACACAAAACAAAATAATCATAAATGACCACTACAAAATGATTACAATCATAAAAAAACTTGACGGATTAAAAACATCGTACCTCGATCAAAGGTGTGACTTCTTTAACCTTTAAACCATAAGAGGATTAAGAAAATTTTAATCAATTTTTCAATTCATCAACGCTAGGAACTTTTGGAGTTTTATCTACTTGCACAAAAGGCGACCTAATAACTTCTTCAAACGTCCTCTTCTTTGCTCCACAACGCTCAAGAGCAATTTTCATGTGAGATGACTTCATGTGAGATTGGGTCATTCTCAACCTCTTTTCCGTTGTCTCTTCCATAGGATGAAACACACCATCTTTCTATAGTGATTTGACACCATCTTCCTTTGAGACGTTGAGGAGTCCATCTTTCTGTGATGATGGAGGATTAACCATTTGCAAATCAAACAAATTAATAAAATCATTGACTTCATTGCAATACTCGTCAGCAAGATCAAGGCCCTGTCAATGAAATGCAAAAACTTAGTCAAGAAAATTAGGATATACCAATCGTAAACCACAATTGCATTGAAAAGTTGTCACTCATGATATACTTTATATATTATGATTATCTGATAATTATAATGTGTCAACCGAAAAGTTGAACTCCTATCCAGAATACATAGAATCTACAAGCTTTGTATAAGCTGGAATATAAGTTAGCTTTAATCCTACAGGACATCAGTAAATTACCATTTCAACAGCTGATGGGATAACTGCATACAAAAAGAATTTACCATGTATTAGTAGACAGTCATAAAAGATATACAAAAAGAATTTACCACGTATTATAAAACTGCATACAAATGCACATTTACATTTACAAGTATAATACTTGGTACGATCTTAAAAGAGATACAAGCTAAATAGATTAATTGATTCCCCAACCAAAAATTGTCCAAAGATGAACTAAAGTTAAAAAGGATTCTCAAATTAATATAGAATATATGCCTACATCTAAACTTTATTGATATTTCCCGTTATTGGCAACTGGCTATAGGATCGAAACCCTTAGTGGGCTTAAATGTTGTACACATGTTATGTACACAACTAACACTGAATGATGCAAGCATATGTAAATTTTCAAGAAAAAATAATCAAGACCAGCGAACAAACAAATAACTTAATATACTTGCAACTGCACATTTACAAGTATAATACTGATTTAATTACCTTTTTGAAAGTCTTGGTGTTGACTTTCTCCTCTTGTTCTCTTTTAGAAGTGTAAACCTGCATACCAAATTTGTTTACCAAATATTAGTGTTAATACAAATATCGTCATTAAACGTTATTTATATTTTATGATCTTTAACTAAGTTTTGTTAACGACAAAAGTAAATTTAATTTTTGTAAAGAAAAAAGCTTGTCAAGATTAATAGATATTAAAACAAGTTTTTCCTTAAATAATGTCTTCATCACTCAAGCATTTATATTTTGATTAGTCATATATCAATTAACTTTGATATTCCTCTAAACCATAATGTATGTTAACATTTTTAGATCAAGCATGTTTTAGTTTCTTAAAACAAAACATTGCATATGTATTTACATTTAAACATATTTCTAAAAATAGAAAACAACATATGACATCATGTGGTGCATCATTGAAATCTCTAGAGGATTTCATAAGATATCTTGTGTGGATTTGGACTCTACATATCTTACATGATCTAGGTTGGATTTGGTTGACTTTGGTAAGATTTTGGTAATCTTGCTGTCAGACCCCGGCGTCACCAAAAGTTTACACGGGCGGAACCAAGTTTATGGTTCCGTGGTCCGTGGTGACAGCAGGCTGTTTTGGCTATAAATAGCAAACCAACCCAAGTTGTTTTCTCATCCCTTTCTAGCATAATCACATACATTCCTTCTTTCTAACATTTCTAACTCAGTTTCATATCATTATAGTGATCCTCTTTTGTAGCAAAGAAGATCAAGGCATATTCAAGCTACAACAAATATTTGGAAGTCTTGTTTGTTTTGTTGTTGTATGATCTAGTCGTGTTCATACATCATTATTATACCAAACCATCATAAACTTGTGAGTGTGAGTGGTTAGTATTTTAGTCCTTAAAATACATTGTGTGTGGGAGTGGTTGTACCCTTGGAAAAGAACTCGACATCTAGCTTAGTGTCGGAAATAGTGTGTAAGCGAAGTGTAAAGGTTTCTCCGCAGGTGAAAGGAGCTTGTTGACTAGTGAAGTTAAACTCTCAAGTTGGAGACTCGGGGAGTGGAGTAGGGCAAGGAAAAAGAGTCTTTGTAGACCGAACTACTATAAACAACTTGTCGTGGTTTGATTGTTTCTTTCTCTATTTACTCTTTATATATTGTTTTCATATTGTTTGTTATCTTTGATCAATATCATATGATCATTACAATAAGTTTCAAAAAAAAAGATTTTAATCGGTAAACTATTCAACCCCTTTCTAGTGTTCCACAATTAGTATACAATAATAATTAATTAAATTACAAATACGTGATTAAAATGAATAAATTAATTTTTCATAAGTATCTTTGTTGACTTTGTCTCTTTTACTAGTACTAACCTGCAAATGAAAGTATTTTGGAACAAAACATGCCTATTAGTGTATACCATGATAAGTGTTTCAAAAGATAATATATTGGACAAAAATTGCAAAAGGTAAATCATTAACCTCAACTATAGTCTCAAGTTTGAATTTGCGAGCTTCCAAAGACTTAACAACAGCCTGAAGAGCAACAACATCTACCTCTTGACCAGTACTCTCCACTGAACAATCCTCTTGACTGACTTTTTTCATAGGAGTGCGTCCAGTGTCAGCCTTTGCTTTATGAAAATACTCTTCATAAAGTCCCCCCCTTTTACAATAGGCGGCGCTATAGGGGTCTACCAACTAAAAAATTCGTTACTTTATGTATACCATTGAAATTCAGCCTCAACTCTAGTTTGGGAAGACAGTGAAGTTTGGTGTCGGGCGCTAAGAAAAATATAGATATTAGTTTTATCCACCAATCAATTAAAAAAACATTATAAGTTACAAGGACCAGAAATATAATAAATAAGCACTTAAACATAAGTATAAGTTTTTACCTTAGCAAAAAGCAGGTCGAATTTATCAGATTTTACAAATGATGTATGTTTAGACCATGCAAGTGCTCTTGGGATAACCCCTGGATCCTTGTTCCACCAATGATTACTTTTATCCGAAAGCTCTATAATCCATATCTAGAAAACAGTAAACAAAACTCTTATAAGTTACAAGGACCAGAAAGATAATAAATAAGCACTTGAATAAACAGTAAGCAATTTGTATTAGTACTAACCTTGAAAGTACAAACAAATCCAGACAAGCAGTAGGTAGGAACATCCTTGGATTTTTTACAACCCAATGTTTGACTGTAACCCGGTCGATGCTCGAAAGCGACATTTCTGATTGAAGCATACAACTGCCTCCAAACATGCTCTCCCCATGGAAATGCATTGAATTCATCAAGATCCTCAACCATCCCCAGCAACATATCATCAATGACAGAACCCAACTCTTTACCCATGAAAATAACCTCCAATGTTAACAGCAGACAAACCCGTAAAGCATCTTCATCCGACAGATTTAAGAAAATATCTTCATCCTCAATAACCGATAAAAGATCAATGTTTTTAACATACTGCCCTATCTTACCTGGAAAAACACGATCAAGGAACGGGATATCACCACTTATCCATTTCCTAAAGCTCAACATACCAAATGTAAACCCAGTTAGCAGACAAAATTCACGTCGACCAAAGACAAAAGTATGTCCATTCACAGAGTAAACCAATGGAAAATCATAGCTATCATCATATTGGCGGACTTGTTTCTGAAGCATATAATGCACCAGCCCTTCCTCATTATCAACATAGGTCAGATCCAACCAGGGTCCGAAACATGAGGCCTTGAACATTGTACGACGTGGCTGATCTAATCTATCTTTCAGAAGTAAGAAGTAATGCAATTTATTTTTTACGATAACTCTCGCATCATAGTCCTATAAAAAGAAGTAATGACAGAATGAAAAAATTAACATTTATAAGAAAAACAACAATTTGAAGTTCACTCACACATAATCTTAATCTCAATAAGCAGTTACAAGAAAACAGTAAAGCAATCCCAATATGCAGTAATGAAAACCCTTAAGGATACAGACACCTGCCATTTTCTATAAAAACAAACTGACTAATACTCTTATGGCGATTAAGTATTTGCAGCAGGCATAAACCAAGATTAGTTGCATTAGTACTAGCTCCACAACAAAAGCATCAGCCATACACCCTGTGACTTAAGATCACACACCAACATATCAATGGTTTATCAGTTATAAATAGCATATAAGAACAGTTTACCTAGTTAACATAAGAGTCCCTCCAACACCTTCAAGAAGATACTTAACTGACTTAAATAATAAAAACCCTAATAAGGGCTTAACAATAAGCAGTAAGGAAGGACGTAGCCACTGAATAACCTTAATAAGCACTTAAATAAGCAATCAACAAACCTAATGAACCTGAAAAGCCTAAAAAGCAATTATAAAATGTCTAGCAACACAAGAAAAACAAAATATCTAGGCACTTATTTGTCTTAATAATTGAATAACCCTAATAAGCACTTAGATGAGCAATCAAGAAACCTAATGAACCTGAAACCCCTAAAACGCAATTACAAAATGTCTAGTAACACAAGAAAACAAAATGTCTATGCACTTATATTGATTAAAAACTGAAAAACCCTAAAAGCACTTAAATAAGCCATCAAGAAACCTAATGAACCTGAAAACCCTAAAAAGCACTTACAAATAAGCATTAACAGAAGAAAAACAATTTGTCTATGCACTTATTTGTCTTAAATATGAAATACTCAAATAAGCACTTAAGAATGAGCAGTATTTAAGGACATAAGCACTTATAAATAAGTTGTAACACAAGAACAACACAATGTCTAAACACTCACCATATTTGAGAACAAATCAGTGTATGTTTCTTCGATTATCAGCTTCTAAAGATGCAAAATTTGCAGCGGAGACGTACTTATCAACAATTTTTGGGAGGCGATGATCAAGAACCCATCTACATCAGTGTGTGTTCGTTGTTTCAAGTTAGTGTATTTGTGTGTGTGTGTTTTTTTTTAGGTGAAAAGAAAACGAAAAGTAAAATTAAAAAATAAAGTACACACAATATAAGCAAAAGATTGTGTGTCATTTCTAATGTAGCTTTTTACTTTTTCAAAGCAAAAATTAAGCCGTCAGTTGAGCAGCCCCCAGTCGAGCGCCGTTAGTCGAACATTGACTTTTATTAAAAGACAAAAGAGGGTACAGTGTATTAGATTTGGTGGGCCATAATACCTTTTTTAAAAGGTACAAAGTAGTGGACACTTGGCATTAAATTAATAGAGTCGAGCAGTTGAGCAATCGAGCATGACCAAAATGAGAAAAAGGCCCCAAAAAAATGACAATGTAATGGACCATGACTTTTTGAGTATTTTTTAGAATTTCCTCTTATTATTATTGTTTTCATCAAATCAGCATTCTTTTTATTACCCTAATTTGATCATACTACTTATATACAACAATCACTACTATGTGTTAACTTTATGAATCGATTTTGGCCTCTTTAATTTTCTTCATTTCAAGACCATTGATTCTATAGATACTTAGAAAACATAATGCTTAACCCGCAGCAAAGCGCGGATAGTTAATACTCGTTAACAACATATCCTTATTATAAAAATGATCGAGTTGTTATAAATTTGACTCATAACCAAAAGATGGTATAAAAGTTAGTAAAGGTATATTTTAAAGGGGTAATTATGCAAATACACCTTTTGCTCAAGGTACCAAAACTTTTTAAGAAAAAAGTTGGGGTATCTCCAAAATAGACCTTGAGACTTGCGACTTTTTTCTTCCAATCAAGGAGCGCCAAGTGTCCTTCAACTTTTCATAACCCAATCATTGAAATTTGCTTTTCGTACCTATGCTTTCTAATCGACTTATATCCAGCGAATTTTTAAGATTCGAGCGAAATTCTTTTTTGTTATTTTCGAGAAAAAAGTCAAACTTTGGAAACTATTATTTTATTCCTTTAGCGCCTTCCCAATGCTGAGCGACTTAAGCGAATTACTTTGAGCGCATTTTTTAACTTTGTACTTTTGTACTTTTATATTTTTGTACATAACTTTTAAATACTTTTTAAATTACAATGACTATTGTACCCTTAACTATTTTTATATGTTGAGCATCTTCTTTCCTTTAACAAAACCAAATTGCCATTGGTGAATTAGCCTACTACTGCTACCAATTCACTTTTTAAACTAAAAACTATGAAACTAAAACTGTTATTAGCAACTTCTACCAATTCACACTACAAGAGAAATGCCAAACTTTTTATGACTGAAGAATAAAAAACAATACTCATTATTTCTCATCTCAATAAAAACCACACGTTTTATCTATCTCTCTCAAGCCCCATCAACTCCGGCTATCAACACCTTCACCTCCGGCCACCATCACCGCATTCGGTATCAACACCTTCACCTCCGGCTATCAACACCTTCATCTCTGGTTATCTCACCATCTTCGGTCAATTCACCGTCGCCGAAGGTATTATTTCTCTAATTTTAATATACATATAATAATTAGGGTTTCATTTACACCGATTGTTGTGTAAATGAGCTTCGATTATCACCAATTGTTGTGTGGACTTAGTATGCAATAGTGTAAGTCCCATATTGATTAGAAGTTTAATTTCTCAAAGTTATTGATAGGAAAACTTATTCAACTTGCAAGAATCAAAACACAAGCAGTAAAATCAAAACAAGCTAGCAGTGGTAACGACAAGAAACTAGCAGTGGTTACCTAAATATACTAGCAGTCGTTTAGTAACACTAGCAGTGGAATAAAATAAAGTAGCAGTGGTTACCAAAATATACTAGCAGTGGTTTGGTCAGTGTATGTTCGTCCATCTTTATGCCACTAACCTTGAGCTTTTACGAAATATATGTAAAGTAAGTCTTCTTTGTGATGTAGCCAAACGCAACCTTAAGATTTCCCTATGGTGAAGTGTCATTAGAGGAGTACGAGGATCAGGGAGAGGAGGAAGAAGTAGCAGTTCCGAGGCAATTAGCGCATTATTCAAAGGTCAACTAGCAGTGGTTTAAAGTGATCATGCTATTGTTAATATGACAACTTTGATTGGAATATTGGTTTACGAAATTGACTGATAGTTTGATATTGACTGATAGTTTAGCTTGCCATCTAAAATATGTGGCTAGCTAAACATTGTAGAACATCTCACTCGTATTCGTTGGCCTGATACACTGAATCTACAGATGGTGTCATCAAGCAAGCCAAGTGGGACTCGGCTAAAGTAAAGGATAAATTTTTACTGGACTTAGATTCGCATATTGCTGGAGTTCGAACTGCCAAACTGTCTGAACTTACTGCACTGTATGAGGTAATATTGACTTGTATTCATAATCTTTAAAGGGAGTACTCAATTGATTTAATAAGCGATCCGTTGAATTACTTTCACACTATGTCAATCTTAGGGAAGTGTTTAAGTTTGATTTATTTAAAATGTTTATGGGCTTATTGCATTTTGATACAACAAATAAGCAAATTTAGGGGTGTTTTAGATTTAGGATTTGCTTATTCAAACTGCTGATCTGATGACTTTAATAAGCATACACAGTTTTGATAATCAGTTGAGGTGGCGTTTAGTATTTCATTTTGAAAGTGAAATCAAGTTCATGGAGTTGTAATAATCAGGTTCTTTGATTATTTGGAACATTCTAGCTACTTAAGGTTTTACTTGTAGAAATACCCTTAAATTATATAGAAATCGAAACAGATAAACAGAACCAATTTCACTATAACAGAACACCAACTTTTTAAAATATTTCTTTAACAACTGAATTTTGCAGGTTCTTAATGCAGCAATGCTTTACTGGCCAATGCCAAATGTTTTGTACGTCGAAGGTTATGCTCTTGATAGATTTGCTGAAGGTTTATGGGCGCTACAACCCGTTCAACAGAACAAGGTTTATTTCATACATAAAGTTAATATGTCATAACTTATTGTTACATTTACATAATCTTTTTACTAGAGTTTGAGCATGTTTTTGTTCATTCAGTATCATGTCATGAAAACAGGTGGGATTGGTTCTTGATGCAGGAATAGAAGAAGAGCTACGCATTCGCCATCTACAAGTAGCTGATGCAACAAGAGCTTCTCTAGGTTTTCCTGTTCACGAGTATATCGTCACTGACACTCCTCTTGAGGTAATGGTGTTTTTAATATATTTAGGTCAATAATGGTCTCATTCATCTACAAGTGCGAGAATTTTCAATTTTTAACGGAAAACTTAAGTGTCGTAAGTATCTCATGTGTGAGAAACTGCAGGTGGAAAAGTGGGTTGATCCAAAGAGCGGGCAGGCAACAGGGAGGATAAAGCATCCTAATTCCCTATTAAGAGCAGTACAGACCTTGCGTGATCGGTCTTTGGTAAATGTTGTTGCTGTCATGGCCCGTTTTCCGGATGATGATATTGATGACGTGGATGAGTATAGGCAAGGAAAGGTAATATTAATGTGGTATTTGGATATGCATTTTGAAACTGATAAAGAGAACATGATATATACTATAAAGTTTGGATGCGTTTTGTTGTTAGAAATCTGTATTAGTCAGATAATCAGAGGCTTGATAGTTTGTCAAATTCTAATACCTTATGGACTCCATAGATAAATGCCCGAAAACAATATTATTTCCGAAAAAACAAGCACTTATTGTGTGCAATGGGACTAAAAGTTCATCAATTTAGTTTTAAAGTTTACGATCAAATAATCAGTTTGTTACAGCTGGTTACTTATTTTACCCTTCAAGTTATCAGATATATAGAAGTAGAATTTGTTTATCGAAACATAAAAACCGATTGTTGGAACTTTAAACTGAAGATCAGTTCCGAAATGCAAATCCGAACACCCTGTTGCATACGAATCTGTACACCGGGAGCAGGGCTAGGCTTTAAAAGTATCAGCATGAGTTATAATTTCTATCTGTATTCTATCTTATGCTTATATAACTGATACAATCTACAGGGAATTGATCTACTGGCTGGAGTAGAAGCAATTATAAGCCATTTAGTGGTTAAAATTTTCAGGATCCCTTGTGCACATGCTCCCGCCCTATTACCTCCTCCACTTACCCAAAATCTGTATGTCCAAAATCTGCAGCCGAAGAAGTAAATTACATCTCTATCCTCACTCTACTTATTAACGCATATATTCATTCGTCTAAAAAATGGTACGTTTGTTTGATATAACAGTTGGGATATACATTCTTGTCTTGTGTGCTTGCTGGCTTAGCTAATGCACCTCAGTACTTAGAGTTCGAGTCTCGAACAAGTGGTTGCATAGTGGCAAGTGACGTCGATAGTGTCATTCTCCCGGTGGATGCATGTGGAGGTGACGGTGTTTTTGCATTCGCAAATAAAAAAACCAAGGCACGTCCTCTTTTACCATTTCTCATTATATTCCTTTTTGAAACACGGTACTTTGCACTTGTGTAATAGTATTGATTTTGTTGCAGCTGCTTATTATCTGTGTCCAAGAGAATGAAACTGTGCTGAATGATACTCCTGAAAAACTCGGGATTGATGTGGTATGTTGAACTAATTTCACTACAAGAGTTCAAGTATGTGTTTCATGCAGCGACTTTAACATGGGTACTTTTTGTTTTTGCAGATAAAGGTTTCAAACTATTGGGAAGCTATAGGAGTAGTTGCGGCTCATAAGGCTGGAGTAGACCCGAATTCGCTTAGAAGAGACAAGATTAAGAACATTAGCACAAATCCCTTAATTCGTTCTAATGGTTTTGTAGCTTCAAGTACCAGAACATTTGCTTAATCATTAGCTCCGTATTTTGTAATTCTTTACGGGTTAGTGATAATGTCATATGAAAATAGTTAGAATCAATCGTTTTTAGGCGTTTGAGTGTTTGGCAGATTCTTACGTAGTATTATTTTGAGAAACTTGGTTTAACTTAAACATGTTATCTACATCTTGAAACCACAATGCCAAACATTTTACTGCAAATAAACATGTGCAAATCGATACAACCAATGGTATACCTTTTCGAACCTCTCAAAGCCATCAGATTTTAATGGAACCCAACCATGAATAGCATCACAAGCAACAGCACTAAGCCAAGCAGGCCAACCAGCAACAACATGTTCCGCAACACTCGACCTTCCAAACCTTAAACCAAACTTAAACCCCCCATTCTTTTTCGATTCCTTGTCATTCCCAAAACTGTTTCACCAAATATATCAATAGCCATTTTTCACACCCCTTGATAGAACCTGATCATAAGCATAAATCAGTTTATGGAATCAAACTTGGTCTAATTCTCTAAATGCCCCAGTTGCCCCAAAAAAAATTATCTATTGAGGTAATCTGTTGCTTGTTACGCGACCAAACATGGAAACCACTGCTAGTTTTAATTCGTTTCCACTGCTAGGCTTCTCGAAACCACTGCTAATGGTATCGGGTACCACTGCTAGCTTGTCGTTTCCACTGCTAGTGGTATCGGGTACCACTGCTAGCTTGTCGTTTCCATGAGGCCGAGTTATGCATTCATCCATTAACCACTACAACGCAAACTTCAATTTGATTGATTGACTGTACAGTGAATTGGAATCAAATGAAACCCAAAAAGCATAAACAAAATCATAAAACCAAAAAAGATTAAAACTTCCATAACATTTACACCTTAAATTACTAAAATATAAGAAAACCAATATACAAGCCTAAACATAGGATGATCAAGGTCAAATGTTTATCATATTTAATTAATAATAGGAAATCTTGACATTATCACCTTAAAAATCAATAATTTTTCATGACCCAGAAAGAATCTTGGAAACATTCATGAAAAATGTAATAAGAAAGAAAGAAATGTATAATAACCTTTGACCGATGAAGATCCAAGTGTGGATAAGGTTTGGAGCAAAAAATACGATTGATTGCCGTGTGAAGGAGTGAAATTTTTGGCAAAAATAGGAAGTGTTTGAGAGCAATATCTTCTCATGATTATCAATTACAAGTTGGCTGGTGTACCACTTGAATTATTTTAACAATGGGAGGAAAGAATAATTGGTGGAAATGGAAGAGACAAGGGTATAATAGACAATTTAGTTAAAATTATAATTTTGAAAAGTGTAAAAAATATATTAAAAGGTACAAAAGTATAAAGTAAAAAAAGTCGCTAATATTATTTCGCTTAAGTCGCTCAGCATTGGGAAGGAGCTAAAAGTATAAAAAAATATTTTAGTAAGTTTGACTTTTTTACTAAAGGACAAAAATAATTTCGCAAGATTCTTAAAAAAGTCGCTCAGATTCGGTCGTTGTACTATCATAGCTGGTAAAAGTCAGAAACAATAATTTGGTACACAAATTACGAGGGACACTTGTAAAGCTTAGATGAAAAGTAGAAAAGTCGCAAGTCTCAAGGTCTATTTTGAAGATACCTCAGCTTTTTTCCTAGAAAGTTTTGACACCTTAAGCAAAATGTGTATTTGCATAATTACCCCTATTTTAAAAGGGACGAATATGAGTAACTTGGTAGTCTGTATGGTAGTTAACAATTTATCTCTAGGATTTTTATGATTTCACAATCTAAAACAAGAAGGATTAGAAATCAACATCCATTTTAATTCTTAGTGAAACATGTCATTAGAAAAACACGAACACATTATTTTTCTTTAGTACGAGTATCTTTTTCCACCAAAACACCAAATTCAAATTACTTTACAAATACGTCACCAGTGATATGTTTTTAAGATATGTACTCATGTATAACCTTTAGAGTAATCCATAGAGTGCTGCACATCAATCTATTATACCAAAGTCGCATCTTAGAATCGTAACATATGAGTACTATAACGAACTTTCAGTAAAATCCGGGTGCGAAAGAGTTAGATCCAGGTCTGAAAGTGTAGAAGTTACTCCAGCGGTTTACATTAGATGACTGGCCACCAAACTGAGCATGTGTGTTATTGTTTGAACTACGGAGTGATGCACTCCATAATCCAGACGTGGATGGAATTGTATAATTCATTGGGACAAGCATCTCTGCAGCAATAAAAGCCATGCGACAAATGAAACATAGAATGGTTTTATTGACGTGTATCTTGGGATATTGAAAAGACATCTGGCATCCATAGCAACTAGTCCAAAACGGAGCAAGAGCTGGATCAGGTGTCGTGGCTGGATGGCCACCAAACTGAGCATGTGTGTTATTGTTTGGACCACAGAGTGATGCTGCCAATAATGATCCAGTCAGCTGAATGGATGGGATTGTATACATTGGGACGAGCATCTCTGCAGCAATAAAAGGCGTGTTACAATTGCGACATAGAATGGTTTGATTTACCCAAAACTCGGGCAATTGAAAAGACATCTTGCATCGATAGCAACTAGTACAAAACAGATGAATTCCTTGGTCCACTGGAGCGGGAGCGGGAGCAGGTGTCGTGGCTGGATTGGTAACTGGAGCTGGGCTTGTCTGGCTAGTGGTGGTGCTGTTACTATCTTTAGGGCTTCGGTCTGCAGAAGGACGCTCTTTTCGAGATGAAACTTTGGGATTCCTTCTCTGGTTATATGCGGCTCTTTTGGACTTGTCTGACAACAAAGTCCACGCCTCCGAAAGTATTTTAAACGCGTCATCTGCACCTACTGATTTGCTTTTATCAGGATGAATCTTAAGTGCCAACTTCTTATACTGTCTCCTAATTGTTTTATCGTCATCAGATGGATTCACATTAAGTATCCCATACCAATCCGACTCTCCATTTACCTTTCTTTCATAACAAATATACATATCAAGAGTGATCAACATGCGGGATATACCATCAAGTCCAGGATATAACGTTTGTGCCTTTAGAGCAAGTTTCTTTGCACCAGCAAAATCTCTATCAGCAAACTTCTTCTCTGCAATTGTTTTTGCCCTCATCGCCTCATCTTTATTGCACTCCTTGAGCTTTAAGTCTTTCACAAACTTCTTCTCTGCAATTGTTTCTGCCCTCATCCCCTCATCTTTATTGCACTCCTTGAGCTTTAAGTCTTTCACGGGTACTTCAAAAGTTACGAATATCATTAGACTTGTTGTACTAACCATGTGGCAGTAAAAATCTTAAATCCTAATACTCGTGGCACCATTTAATAACTTTGTATAAAAGCTTGAGTAAAAAAGATTAATAACAGTTCCAGGGAAAGGGATGTGCTTTTTTATTGCTTATATAAAGCAGCTAGCTTATGCATATGATCATCATAAGCCGATAGTAAGTTTAACGGAAACATTATTCACCCTAAGGGTACACCTGTCATTGTGAATCTAACAATATTCATCGGTTTTCATAAGCAATCTCAGACCACTTATTGACAAATAGCCTAATACCCTAATGTAAGAGGGTGTTTGGCTGTCTGGGAATGTTTTTAATAAAAACTGTTAATAACTTTTATATATTTATTGTTTATCGTGATAAGCTGTTTGGAAAGAAGACTTTCAAGTTGTCTGTTAAAAAAGATTTACTTTTTTTTAAATAAACAGTTAAGAAAACAGAGTAAGGATCAAATGAGAAATAAAAGTAAAATGAGTAAAATGAGAAGAATGAGAAATAACTACAACCCTAATTTCAAATGCACCTACAATAAAAGATGCAACTCCTATGAATTTCTCCTAATTCATTTGAAATGTGTGACTAAAATTATTTCTCATTCTCCTTATTATATTTTCTCTTCTCATTAGATCTCTTCTAAAAAAAACAATGCCAACAAACACTCTGAAACTGTTTATGTGTTTTTACAAAAAGACCACCATTGATAGTCATATATCCTTTTTTACTAATCTTTTATTTGATAAAAGAGTTACATAATTTCAGAGCAATTTTATCAAAATAATCTTGAATTTTTTTAACCAAACATGTTACTTTATTTGGACACTTAGTAAAATTGAGCAACGTGTTAGTCAATACTCAAAATTTAAGCTCAATTTAGTATATTAAATTTTTGTCTAATTTATAAAATGTGCTAAAACATTGTTGTCAATTAAAAATAAATAAAAAAATCTTAAGAAAGTGAGAGGTAACTAATATAACTTTAGTTGTTAAAATTTAGATGAAGTATACATACCAGTTTTCATATTTTTGATAACTTTATAAATTTAATAAATACCCCCTATAATTAATATTTTATTAGAAAATAGAGTTAATTACATAAATGGTCCCTGTGGTTTGTCGAAAATTATGGATTTGGTCCCTAAACTTTTTTTTTTGCGGATTTGGTCCTTATGGTTTTGATTCGTTACGGATTTGGTCCCTTGACCAAATTTTCTGTCAGTTGACCGTCAAAGTTGTGTTTGGAATGCTGAAATGACAAAAATACCCCCGTATGTGTTTCATGAATGGTCCCTATGGTTTGTAGGTTATCCGAATTAGTCCCTGATTTTTTATTTTTTATTTTTATTTATATAAAAAACATTTTGTCTAAAATTTTATAAAAAATTCCGAAAATTTATAAAAAAAAATCTATAAAAAATTCTTAAAATTTTATAACAAAGTCCGAAAGTTTTATAAAAAAAATTCCAAAAATTTTATAAAAAAATCCGAAAATTTTATAAAAAAAGTATACTAAAAATTCCAAAAATTTTATAAAAAAATTTATAAAAAATTCCAAAAATTTTATAAAAAATTCCGAAAATTTTATATAAAATTCCGACAAAAACTTTATAAAATCTTATAAAACATTCCGTCAAAAATTTTTGGAAAAAATTTCGAAATATTCAGAAAATTTTATAAAACATTCCGTCAAAAATCTTGCCCAAAATTTTATAAATTTTTTTACGGATTTTTTCTGACTCAAAATTTTATAAAAAATTCAGAAAATTTATAAAAAAAATCTATAAAAAATTCCAAAAATTTTATAAAAAAGTCCGAAAATTTTTAAAAAAATATAAAAAATTCCGAAAATTTTATAAAAAATTCCGATTAATTTTTAATAAAATCTTATAAAACATTCCGTAAAAAATATTGGGAAAAAAATTTCGACAAAAAATTTTCTTTTTTCTTTTTTGAATACTTTTTAACGGAATTTTTTATAAAATTTTGCCCAAAAGTTTATAAAATTTTTGACGGATTTTATAAAATTGTCAAAAAAAATCCGTAAAAAATTTTATAAAATTTTGGGCAAGATTTTCTAAAAAATTCCTTCAAAAAGTATTCAAAAAATAAAAAATAAAAAAAAAATCGAATTTTTTTTCTAAAATTTTTGGCGGAATGTTTTATAAGATTTTATAAAGTTTTTGTCGGAATTTTATCTAAAATTTTCGGAATTTTTTATAAAATTTTTGGAATTTTTTATACATTTTTTTATAAAATTTTTGGAATTTTTAGTATACTTTTTTTATAAAATTTTCGGATTTTTTATAAAATTTTTGGAATTTTTTTTTATAAAATTTTCGGACTTTGTTATAAAATTTTAAGAATATTTTATAGATTTTTTTTATAAATTTTTGGAATTTTTTATAAAATTTTAGACAAAATGTTTTTTATATAAATAAAAATAAAAAATAAAAAATCATGGACTAATTCGTGATAACCTACAAACCATAGGGACCATTCATGAAACACACACGGGGGTATTTTTGTCATTTCAGCATTCTAAACACAAATTTGACGGTCAACTGACTGAAAATTTGGTCAAGGGACCAAATCCGTAACGAATCAAAACCATAGGGACCAAATCCGCAAAAAAAAAAGTTTAGGGACCAAATCCATAATTTTCGACAAACCACAGGGACCATTTATGTAATTAACTCTAGAAAATATTATAATATGTTGTTGTTAGTTATAATGATTATTATTATTATTATTATTATTATTATTATTATTATTATTATTATTATTATTATTATTATTATATACTCCATCCGTCCTATATTAAATGTCATGTTTTGACTTTTCAAGTCTTTCTTTTACAACTTTGATCTTAAATATTTTTGTTTGTGTTATATAGTATTAGATAAAAATAATACGTAGTTGAAATACATTTAAAACTCAATCAATTTATATATTTTGCATCAAAAATTATATAACACAACCGAAAATATTTATGGTCAAAGTTAAGAAAGAAAGACTTAGAAAATTCAAACTGGACATTTAATATGGGATGGAGGGAGTATCAAACTAATGCATTAGCACCGAACTATAGATATGTAAAGAAAAGCACGTGTTAATGGGATCATATAAATGAATACAACAGATTATACATATACAAATGACTCATGTTATTCTTCTTTATGAGATTAGTATTAGATATCCGGAAAGACAAATATTGTTTTTTTAACTATATGCACTCAATCACGATTCATGTTAGAGCACAAGGTGTCATCGTTTGAGCCGTTTCGTCACCTCAACATTCTACTTTTCACCTTCACACACAAAAATACCCCTCACTTATGGCTTGTGCCATTTTCATTTTTTAGGACATTGATAAGGTTTTAAAAGGTACCATTTTGAGGGGTCGTTTAAGTCCTTATTTGATCACTTTTGTATCCGTTATTGCTTAATATCGTTCCTTTTCACTTTTTAGGTCTCGTGAAGGCAAAATGCTGGAATGGCACTTATTTGGACGAAAAGGCGCAAATATATGAAGAAAATGGCCAAAGTCAAAATCGAGACACTCACAGTTGCTGAAAGTAGAAGGCGACGGCGTCAGGTGCTATTGGCGACGCCGTCCCAAAATTATTGTGACGATCCAGAACCCAAAACTCGTATTTTCAAGTGACGACGTCTAGTGGTGGAAGAGTAGGCCGTCGCTACTCAGACGGCCTAGATGCAATCCAGACGACGTCAGAAGCTGAAGAGGACGGCGTCACGGACATAAGGTGACGCAGTCGCAAGGTTAACGTGGCCAAGACGAAACCCTAATGGCGGCGACACGACGGCGTCACTAAACATAAGGTGACGCCGTCGCAATTGTAATCTTATATATAGAATCCGAATTTTTCAGTCTTTGTGTGGAGAGTCTTTGGAGTAAAAACCTAAAACCGAACCTAAGGTGTCTTGTACAGTATTTTAGGGTTTTAAACCCTATCTTACATCAAGATAAGTCTTTACTTCATTAATTCAATTATGTCTTTGATTATTTGTGTGTATGCTTGCATGTTCTCCATGTCCGGCTAATTTATTTGTGTGTTTGCTTAGGAAGTATGAAACTTAATTATTGAATATTGATTGGTTGTTTCTTATCTTAGTTGACTAATGATCTAGTAATGCGATAGGTCATTCGTTGTGTACTTAATGCTTGATTCATCTTTGTGAACCTTAGAGTATAATTACCTGAGTAGTTGTAGGCTAAACCATCCAAAGAGCGCCTTAGAGTAGGAGTTTATAATCCTTAGTGGGTTTGTAGACAAGACCCTTTGGTAACTTCAAAGAGTTAGGGAGAAACGCATACCCTACAACTTTAGACACACAACGCAACTAGGAATAAGACGTGACACTCAACCATCAATAGGAGATAATTAAGGAGTAATACAAACTAAGTAAACACATCTTTAAACTATCATACGAGCACACATTAATTAGACATAGACTCCCACAACCTTAGTTTAGATAATTAGATAATAGTAGAATAATCGGTAGAAATACCAACCCCCCAAATCCAATACCCGAGATTCGTACCTTTCCATTTTCATAAAATATAAAAAGATAAAAAAATAATCTTCCTCAACCTTAACCTTAGAGTAGTAACTCCTTACTAGCATTCCTATTCCCCTAGAGAACGATATCAATACCCGTGGCTTACCCTAATTACTACACTACAACGATTAGGTTCACTGCCTAGGGTGTTATAAAACTTGCTCGAAGAAAAGGAAGTTCCTTTGACCCCGAACGACGCGTGTAGCGTTATCAAGTTTTTGGCGCCGCTGCCGGGGAATAGAATAGCTAGTTAGTAGTCCACCTCGTTTAGGTTTTTTGCTTGATTCCTATCAAGTAAATTTTTTCTCATTTTTAGCTTTCTCTTAGTCTATCCCCATTCTTCGTAACTTTTGTTCGTAACCCCATCACTTTTCATCATGGAAGGTGATAACCAACCACCTCTTGATAACCCAACACAAAAAAATTCAATGTCACTCAAAACCCAACCCAATAACCAACACAACCGTCGAAGCCGATATGTGAGTAGAAACACCGACCTTCAGGATTTGCAGAAAATATTCGATAGTACAATCAGGGAAGCTGTTGAGAAAGTAGTCAGCGCTGCTATAGTTGGCTCTATGATTAGCAGTAATTCGAAAAATGGCATGATAAACAACAACGTAGATGTGGAAAATAGTGCTTACTTCAATCTTTACCCCACTAAGGAAGAGGTTGCATACCATCAATACATAATCGATAATCCACAATCACCTATCATTAGGATATGCCCAAAGATTAGGAGAGGAAATCCCTGGAACCTAAAAATCCCTTGTATGATCGGATATAGGAGTGTCGACCACGCTTACATAGATACGGAATCCCCCACCAATGTAATGTCATCTGCTGTCTACAATGATATTATGAATGAGCGACTCAATATTAGGAGAGACCCTAAGTATTCGGGAGGAGTTTGCAACTTTGTGGGAAGAGTCAAAGACGTGCATGTCTTTATAGGAAATTTCACCTACCTAGTTGATTTTATGATCCTAGAAGATGTAGGATGCGTCATTGACTATAGCTTATCCCAAGTAGTGCTAGGGAAACCGTTTGTTGAAACATCTAGAATGAGCCATAACAAGCATGATGGAACGGTTAGGTTCAAGGAAGGAACCGATGAGATCACCTATAGGATGCCTTGGAAAACGACTGAGTATGGCCACTTGTCCATTTATGATCGAGACAACATTAAAGCTTTTGAGGACAAAAGCAAGGAAGATGTTGAAAAAGGTTATAAATTCGTGTGGGAAAGAAGGGGGCATTATTATAAGGATTGCTTAACTCTAGGGCCTAGGTATAGAGTCGATGAAGATTTTGTCAACATGATAGAATTCTCATTGAGAATGCGTGAGGCAACGTAGGAGCACGATTATGAGTCTAGCTACAAGACTCTTAAATAAAGAAAAGTGCTTCGTGGGAGGCAACCCATGCTTAATTGTTTTCTTGATAGTGTCATATATCTTTTATTAATTGTTTATCCTCATGTTTAAATTTGTAAAAATGCTTTATTTTGTTTTTAACCTCGTCTTAATTGCATATAAAGGTATTTTACATAAGGGATAAGTGTAGGGAGGATTACACACGTTTTCAAAAGAAACGTAAACATGAGAATAACAATTAACTAAAAGATATTTATGTTTGTTTGTTCGAGTCAAATGCTTGTATCGAGTCATAATGGATGTTTTGCAGAAATTTTTCCAGATTCTAAAGATGTAAATTTTCCAGAATTTTTTCCAGAAAATCGCAGACCAGTTTTTGTCAGGATAACCTGACGGCGTCAGGATTGCAACCTGACGGCGTCAGGAAGGAGTAAAAACATCAGATTACTTTTTCTCGTTTTCTGAGCTACTTATAAATTTTTGGAATTTTCCAGGTCTTAATTTTCTTAGAAATTCTGTAAACATCCATTCCACAAGCATTATATCCTAGTTTAAATCGAGTCTTATATATATTATTACCGCCGATTTTACGCGAAGGTTTCGTTTGTTTTCTTCAAGTGTGCAGGTTTAGTTTGTCAAGAAGAAGTTACATAAGATTGGAGGAGCTTTTCACGCAATAATTCTTCTTGAAAAGAATTTAACCACCACTTTACACGGATCCTACCGAGCTAATCAGGGGAGTATTAGTTTCTTTCGTTTTTAATTACCTTCTTTTATCATAACTTTGATACTTTCGGGGAACATTGGGGACAATGTTCAGTTTAAGTGTAGGAAGGGAAAATAAAACGGGAACTTTGAAACTATGCTTATCCTTGATTATTTGCTTTGTCCAATTGTGATTGTGTAATAAACCATGAGAAAATGTCGGTTAGGGTAATTTTGGCACCAAATTTAAATTTTTTTATGACATATAGGAGTGGGCCATTAGTCTTAACAAAAGCGTCTCATGGATAGGAAGTTGCATGACTAGCACAAAAAACCCTTTACCACCCAAATTCCACCAAAATGTGAGGATCGCCCTTAGATTAGTAGGAATTAAAGCATTCATCTTTAATGCTTAGAGTGTGAACCGGTAGTATATTAGATTCTAGAACTTGTTTTGTGATGCATTCCGAGATCGCAAGTGAGGCTACGCTTGTGTAGTTAGGAATAACTAAATGATAAGAGGCATTAGGATAACCCTTGTTTGATACCCGTAATATAATTACTTCTTCCACATCGGTTGAGTAATTCCCCCACACCCTTTGCGTTGTACTCATTTTTAGTACACGATACCCCTAGTTAACCCCTCAGAGCCTATCCTTTTCGCGGTTCTCGTGATATTTCGGTTTTTCCGGAATATCAATGAAGAGCATTGTTTACACCCCACCCCCAAATATACACCCAAATCGCCTTAGCTTACCCCTTATGCACTCACTTTTAGTGCAATTGTTTGTTATCACCCTAAACCCTTAGTTCAATTATCTAGTTGCTTGCATAAGTTGCTAAGTCGAGTCATATCCTTTGTATACAGTTTTGGGACGATTGAGATTCATGGGAAAAGTTAAAGTTTATGAAATAACGGGAAGGGAACGTTAAATTCAAATTCTCTTTGTTTGCGTAATAATGTACCCCAAGTGTTTTGATCTTTTCAATTCAGGTCAAATTAGTGTTAGAGTAATAAAAACTCAAGTGTAGGGATATGCCTATAAATCCCTAGTATTTTGATGTTATCTTAGAGGATGGTAGAGTAAAAGTGTATGTGAAAAAAAAAAAAAAAAAAAAAAAAAAAAAAAAAAAAAAAAATCGAAAAAATAGAAAAAGAGAAAAGAGAAAAAAAAAATAGAGTAAAAAAAAAAAAAAAAAAAAAAAAACATACGGGCTACCATCCTACATCTATCTTTAAATTTATGTTTATTTATTTCAGTTATGTAGAGTTTAGAGTGTCGAGTCTTGGCTTAGCAACGCCATTCTTCATATGCAGTTAACATAAAGATTTTTGACTTGCCACCACTAAATAGCCTATCCCACCAAACCCTTATTTCCCTACCGTAAGCCTAACATTACAACCCTTTAAAAGACCTCTTTGATAGTCTTTCCTAGGTGCTTACGCCAAAGCGATGGAGGTTTGATCTATTCTCAAGCCTATGGTAATCTATGTACTAGGACCGGTTAATGAGTGTTTATCTTCCATTTCCCATATTGTTATATTTCATATATACACCCGAGAGAGATGTGAGTATCCAAACACCCCATGTGAGGTGCTAGTATGTAATTTCCGTGCTTGTTATGACTTTTGCGGGGCTTATATGTGTTGTGGACCGTTTTGAATTAATGCTTCATGACCCCTAACTTATAAATTAATTGGCTAAAAGCACATTTGCTTGAGGACAAGCAAATAACAAGTGTAGGGATATTTGATAAGGTTTTAAAAGGTACCATTTTGAGGGGTCGTTTAAGTCCTTATTTGATCACTTTTGTATCCGTTATTGCTTAATATCGTTCCTTTTCACTTTTTAGGTCTCGTGAAGGCAAAATGCTGGAATGGCACTTATTTGGACGAAAAGGCGCGAATATATGAAGAAAATGGCCAAAGTCAAAATCGAGACACTCACAGTTGCTGAAAGTAGAAGGCGACGGCGTCAGGTGCTATTGGCGACGCCGTCCCAAAATTATTGTGACGATCCATAACCCAAAACTCGTATTTTCAAGTGACGACGTCTAGTGGTGGAAGAGTAGGCCGTCGCTACTCAGACGGCCTAGATGCAATCCAGACGACGTCAGAAGCTGAAGAGGACGGCGTCACGGACATAAGGTGACGCCGTCGCAAGGTTAACGTGGCCAAGACGAAACCCTAATGGCGGCGACACGACGGCGTCACTAAACATAAGGTGACGCCGTCGCAATTGTAATCTTATATATAGAATCCGAATTTTTCAGTCTTTGTGTGGAGAGTCTTTGGAGTAAAAACCTAAAACCGAACCTAAGGTGTCTTGTACAGTATTTTAGGGTTTTAAACCCTATTTTACATCAAGATAAGTCTTTACTTCATTAATTCAATTATGTCTTTGATTATTTGTGTGTATGCTTGCATGTTCTCCATGTCCGGCTAATTTATTTGTGTGTTTGGTTAGGAAGTATGAAACTTAATTATTGAATATTGATTGGTTGTTTCTTATCTTAGTTGACTAATGATCTAGTAATGCGATAGGTCATTCGTTGTGTACTTAATGCTTGATTCATCTTTGTGAACCTTAGAGTATAATTACCTGAGTAGTTGTAGGCTAAACCATCCAAAGAGCGCCTTAGAGTAGGAGTTTATAATCCCTAGTGGGTTTGTAGACAAGACCCTTTGGTAACTTCAAAGAGTTAGGGAGAAACGCATACCCTACAACTTTAGACACATAACGCAACTAGGAATAAGACGTGACACTCAACCATCAATAGGAGATAATTAAGGAGTAATACAAACTAAGTAAACACATCTTTAAACTATCATACGAGCACACATTAATTAGACATAGACTCCCACAACCTTAGTTTAGATAATTAGATAATAGTAGAATAATCGGTAGAAATACCAACCCCCCAAATCCAATACCCGAGATTCGTACCTTTCCATTTTCATAAAATATAAAAAGATAAAAAAATAATCTTCCTCAACCTTAACCTTAGAGTAGTAACTCCTTACTAGCATTCCTATTCCCCTAGAGAACGATATCAATACCCGTGGCTTACCCTAATTACTACACTACAACGATTAGGTTCACTGCCTAGGGTGTTATAAAAATTGCTCGAAGAAAAGGAAGTTCCTTTGACCCCGAACGACGCGTGTAGCGTTATCAGACATACAATTTTATTTTATTTTCTATTTTTTTTTTAAAAACTATTTTTTCATTCATTAAATAAAATGCAAATTACAATATGAAATGAATATATATATATATATATATATATATATATATATATATATATATATATATATATATATATATATATATATATATATATATATATATATATATATATATATATAATATATATGAAAAGAATTTCACGAAGACGACTAATTGCGGTTAAGTCGATATTTTTTGCGGACCTCTTCTTTTTACATGTTAATCATGTAGGCAACCTCCTCCGATATATCCTTTGTGCTAGTGGTGAAAAACTTCATTTCTTCTAACTGCATTATTTTTCTGTCATTTTTTTCGCCACCTCTTACGCCGATTGAGCGGCTTCCCGTTTGAGTCTAAACTCATTTTGTAAAGTATCCCCAAAATCTGACGGGTTACTTCCAGTGATGCTTGACGTGGTTTCAGGTTTAGTTTTTTTAGGGACGTCGTTTGCCGAGGGGACATGATCTCGCATCATCGCCAAATAATTCAACATGTCCGATGAGTTTAACCAGATCAACAGGCTCGGGTGAATCCCACTTGACGTGTTTTTTCAATATTTCCTACTCCCAGTCTTGAGTAAACGGTTGTTCCGTTTTTTACTTATCACGATATGCTTACCTAAGTCGGGCCAGAAGATCAACGTTACCTACTTTTCCATCAACATAGACATGGTGCGTTTGTGGTGGGAAGTTTTTTAGAACTTGAAAACAACCTTGTACCAAAGTGATTCGTCCTTATAGCCTTCCGAGTTTTTATCCTCAGAAACGCCAACATAACACTCGGCCAATAAAGCTTCCTCCTCTGACGTCCAACGACTATGAGATCATATCGACTCATCGGTTGTGTCGAGTATGTTGATTGTGTTACGTTTTGCAGCTCTTTTTCCTTTTCTTCATGTTCATTCTTCATGGGTTTCTTGTCGTGGATGTAGAGGAATCGATCGTGTTTATTGTGATTTCTTGGAACTGTGGTTGATTTGTTGAAGATTTTGAAATTGTTGGTTAAGTAGTTGTTGTTGAAATAGTTGTTCGGCAGTGTGTGACGGCCTAAAGTATTGGCTACCAAAAGAAGGAAAATTGGGATGTTGTGAGAAACTTATTAAGTGTCCGGACGAAGGTATAGGAAGGTTTGACTCCAATCAAATTGGGGGGGGGGGGGGGGGGGGGGAGCCATCAGAGGCGCTACATTTGATTGGCGTCGGTTTGGTGCTATGACACCAAGTGCTCTTATTTCTCTTTATAAGTTTAACTCGCGCACATGTTTAAAAATCGGCTTAAATTATTGTTAACATAAATATAAATATTAAAATGAAAGCATGACCTCTCACGTTAGTGTAAGATGAGAATAAATAGATGAGTAACTGCATATAACAACGACACTAATTTTTCCTAAGTCATTATATGCTACTAAACACACATAATGTTTAGAACGTGATATAAATAGTTAAATTAAAAACAAGATCAACTTAATTATCTTGTCAATTAAACAAAGTTAAATCTTTTGTACAACAAAAATCTGTTCAAAATATTAATCGATATTAATATATAACGAAACAATTATGTAAAAGCTCATGCATGCACTGATGTTATAATTATATAAATATTAAAAATTTAATACAAATTTATGAAAAAAATCTTAAACATTAAAACATCATGAATTATTGAATTGGAATAATATTTAACTTTAAAATACAGTTATTGAATTATTATTATCTTTTATACTATCCGACCAAACCCCGTGTATGCGCAAGTTTCAAAACTAATAATCCCAAAAATAGCCAATTGATACTCTCTAATCATACTCTCTCCGTCCCATATTAAATGTCCAGTTTGAATTTTCGAAGTCTTTCTTTCTTAACTTTGACCATAAATATTTTCGGTTGTGTTATATAATATTTGATGCAAAATATATAAATATATTGAGTTTTAAATGTATTTCCACTATGTATTATTTTTATCTAATATTATATAACACAAACAAAAATATTTAAGGTTAAAGTTGTAAAAGAAATACTTGAAAAGTCAAACTTGGACATTTAATATAGGACGGAGCGAGTATATAACAACCAGGGGCGGATCTAGCATCAACACATTGTTTTTTCATATATAACTATAAATTACTCTAAAAGTTTATGAGTGCACACCCTCTAAAATACATGAAAATTATAAATGCATACCTTAATCTAACTATCCATTGTTGGAAAGAAAAGAAAAAAAAATAAACACTGTAAGTTTGAAACCGAGATATGGTAGATGAAGCTTGAAGAAGAAGTAGGCGAAAGAACAAACTGTCAAAGGAGTTTAGGTTTTGTCCAACCCACCTATTGTGTCCAACTATGGCCCAACTCACTCACTCAAAATGCCTACATGGCTACATATATATAGTTTTAACACTGTGTTTATTTTATTTGTTTCATTGGCTTAAATTTGCTTTTGATTTCATTATAATCTAAAATTGTGATTTTTCATTTTGTTTAAGTGGTGTTGTTTTGGAGAGTTTTTATGTGATATTATGGACGTCTTAAAAATTAACGTTATATACATCATTGCAAAATGATAAGCTTTATTTTTATTAAGTTAAATGATTAACAACAAAAACCAAATAAATTTTCATTACAAAAACTGTATGAGACTAACCAATAATGTCTCGCATAAACCAAACTTGACAAATCAAACCAGCTTTAATAACTTTGATACATAAACTAAAATCGTGAAAAACCCGACCCGAAAAACCGAACCCGGAAAACCAAATGTATTATTGACTCTCCGAAAAAGCGTGCATGCCCTATTCCGAATTCCTAGATCCGCCATTGATAACAACCAATCATAACAAAATAAATGCCAATAACATAATAATCATAAAAGAATTATAAACGTGATCATGATAAAGGAGTGCGGAGTAGCTATATAGTACGCTGATATTAGATTTATAACCAAGTCTTAGAATTATAGAAGAAAAATATACGAGTAGCATGGTTACATTTATTACAAAAAGATTGAAAGCAGGAATTAACTAACGTACAACTTACCAGTTAGGCAGTTACTGCAAATGTGTATGATGAATTTCCATATCAGATTGAAGAAGAAAGACCATAAATCTAAAAACTTAGCAATGATATTGGAGACTTGGTCCATGTTCAAAACTACTCCAAACAACTCCGTATGTATCAGAGTAAATTATGAGATGAATGGTTCTTATGGTTAATTTACGCTGACTTGCATGGTGCAAGTTGCAACGTATAATACTTTAAATTTAAGTTTGGTATTAATTGCTCCAATCAGACCCTGAAAAATGAACAAATTCTTTTTCTTAAAAACTCCGTCTCTAACTTGGATGATATTAACACCAATGATCCTTACGCTATCGGCTGTTATTTTTTCCCATTATAAAGCTACTAAATTTAACCCCTCAAAGTGGTCTAGTGACAAAAGGATTTGTGACTGATACGTTAAAATATGTGAGGTCTCAAGCAGTGGCGGAGCCAGAAAATGTGATCGCAGGAGGCATTGAGCAAAAAAAGTAATTAAATAATGTGTAAGAAAATGTTGCTTTTTAATGTACGTAACTTAAATAAGTCGGGTCGGGTTTAAGATAAAGGAAACAAAATGGCTCTACTATGCTATCAACACTAAATATAACTTAAGGTGTCGATAGCATAAAATTTGATCGGTGATTTCAACTAGTTATGTTGAAATAAACTCACTTTGGTTGCAAAAAGTGTTGTAAGAATTGTATTGAGACTAATTTTATAAAAAGAAATTGTGATTAATATCCTAAAACTGTAACATATAAAAGCAATTTAAAAAAGAAAAAAGCAATGACCCTAACAAGTTACAATAAAATACTTGTCTTTATTAACAAAATTATGCTAAAACTTTATTAATATTCACACATACGATTGTACCAAAATTCAAAGTTTCAAAACTAACAGTACTAGTTATGAACCCATATTTGAGCAAGTTATATATGCGTTTTAGGCTAGTCCCAGTCGTGACCTGGGACGACCTGGGTCATCCAGCGCCACGTCAGCTTTCTCTCTCCAGCGACCTGACATGACCCGAATGCCCCAGTCCACCAATTCACACACACAACTCACACAATTCACACACAAAAATGTCTCGCAAAGATTTTTCTCAGCGATTCCCAAGTCCAGAAAAGTTGTCGGAAACCAGCTTTCCAACTCCGAATCAGTTGCCGGAAACCAGCTTTCCAACTCTACCACAGTTTCAAGTTTACTCACCACCACATGAATCTGTCTTTACGGTTTTCCAACCGGAAAATGTATTTTTAAACTTTCCGGTTTACCACAATTTCAAGTTTACTCACTCACCACCACCGGTGGATCTTCAAAACCACCCCAGCGGGTTAAGTGAGGCTTCCCTCCGGCAACTAGAACGAGATGAAGAAAACGGTAGGGAGATTATGGAAGAGCAGGCACGTGAAGAAGCTGCTCGCCGTAAGAAAGAAGCACGAGAAGCCCAGTACTTCCAAGACAACTACTTGGACATAATGGAGTGTCGGTACTATAATGGGGAGTTTAATTCTCCTTCAAGTTCTGAGGGTTGGGTCTCAGATGATTCGTTTTTTTAAGTTTTAGTAGTTTTATTTCAGTCAGTATGCGTTGTAGTTTTTTTATGTTTAAGCGTATTATGTATTTCATGTTTTCAATCAATTGTTCAAGTTTCAATTTGTGTTTTTTATTAAAATAAAATTCATTAAAATAAAAACATTACAATACATTAAAAATAAAAACGATATGAAACACATAAATCGTAAATCTAATCTGAAGAGTCAGAGGGACTCCGATAATCGGCCAAAAAATCACGAGCCGTCGAAGTTGATGCACCTACACCATCTTTTTCGTTCTTCCGGTAGCTCCAATTGATTTTGGTGTTGACGTTGTCCGTTACCTTTTGAGCACACCGACACAACTTGTCAGCAATCTCGCCGTCTTTTCGTTCAGGCGTAATGTCATTGCAACTCTTGTAGTTTTCTCTCATCAGTTGCTTCTCTGCCCTTGCCTGCTCAAACAGATGGATAACATCTATAATAGCGTTTTTTCGAGCAACATCATCTTCTTCGCATTATTTGTTAACGTACATTTTCATATCTTCAGCGGAATGGGGGAGACGGCAAGCCATAATAAATCTTGTGTTGAGAAGTATTTTGAGGTTGAATTGTGTTTGAAATTGTGTGTTAAGAAGTTGGTTTTTATAGAGTGGTAAAATTGGTTTAAAAAAAGTTTTTTTTTTTTTTTTTTTTTTTTTTTTTTTTTTAATGACCAAACGGTCAATTTTTAAAAATCTTTTGATTTTAGCCCGTTTGGTAAAATGTTGTTGGGATTTGAGGCGTTTAACATCGAGTGGAATTCCACTCAATATCACAATTTAGGCCACCATGACCGATGTTCCAGCCGAGTTCCACAACCGGTATGACCGATGTCAACATTGGTTGAAGTAGCAAAATTTTGATGCCCAACCGATATTTTGAGTACGATTGCGTCTAGCCTTACTGATGTACACGAAAAACAAAAAGAAAAATATTTAATGGTATTTAATATATTATTCACCCAATATCCAGTATCGCTTACCCACTTTCCCAGAAACTAATGACTTTCTCACTTTCCTTTCACTTCATTTTTTCCGACAATTAAAGCTCAAAGCCACCAGAAAACAGTTTTTAGACATTAGAAGATACTATAATTGTTGTCAAGCAAAAACGACGAGGACACTCGGATTTTGTGAGTGAGGGCACCAGACTTTTTTCCCATTAGTTCGACTTTTTTTCTTACTTGTTTTGTGTATCCGTAAGAACTTGGTTGGGGGCATGTCCCCCCACTACTACCAACATGGCTCCGCCCCTGGTCTCAAGTTCAATTCTACAACTAACATGAAGTGGCCACATACACCAACCTTCCGAAAATAGAGAGTTTTACTTGGTTTGATTTTGTACTCATGATTAGTCGGCTAAAAGTGAGACACCATAGTTATCAAAAAAGAAAGGAAAAAAAAAAAAAAACAAAAACAAAAACAAAAAAAAACCCTATTAATATGTCTTGACATGAAAGCTAAAATGATCATTTTCACTTTCTGCACGAACCAACGCACCTTACTTCTACAATTATTTCTACACAAAGCACTACACTTTTTTCTTCCCCATGACTCATGCCTCGTCGTCCCTCTTCATCTCCAGTACCTCAACATCTTCCAACGCGAGAATGATACTTAAGTGAGTAGGTGACCTTATCTAATTATATATTCAGTTATTAATAAATAATACCGTGATTTCTTTTTGTATGTAATTTCTGTTTTTGGTATGTAACCAGAAGAGCATGTTTTGTATTTATGTGTTAGTGCGTTTAAGTCGTATTTTAGTATGGATGATGTTTCTTTATTTTCCTGGATATTGACTAAATTTCCGATCTTTATCTGCATTTTAATGTGTTGGTCACTCAAAATGAAAGAGAAGCATTTTCCGGGACATTTTACCTTGTATGTGTAAAACACTGAGGAGAAGCATAGGTGTTAATAGTAACTGAGTTAGGGACTATATATACCAAAAGAAAAAGTCAAATGATCATTGTTGTAACTTGTAAGTCACATCAAAGATCAATCAAACAATAGTATAATTTCTAAGTTTGCTCACGAAGAGGCCAATTAGTCAAGAATTTACAACTTGCCCTTATTTGAACAAGAGACAAAGACAAAGAAGTGAGAAGATAAAATTGCAATTTTTTCAAGAAACCTACAGTTTAGACTTGTTATAATAAGGATTAAAGTCGTATAGTTTATTATAAAATTCAACTTTCAAATTTCGTATTAATATAACACATTTTTTTGACTCAACATATTGTTTCTGACATGTAAACTTCAAAATTTCTACGCTAACAATTATTCAGCATTATTTCTTAAACCTTAAGAGTGAGTAAAAGGTAAATTACCCATACACCTTCTATGCAATCAATGTTCTTCACGATTTTACTGATGGAATTGTATATATACACACTAAAACTTAAAAACTTGCATATTTCTTTATAATACAAGTTTTTATTGTACGATGTACAATGCATTTTAAGTATCTTTTGAGTATATATGCAAATATGCAAGTTTTATTGAATATATATGCAATTACCCCTTACAATATAATACTCCATATTTGTAAATATATCTCAAAATTAAAGCTTTTTCCTCTACTATCTCTAGAAATTATTAACAAGCTCATTTTTTATTTTATTTTTTTGTTAATTCAATTTCTTCGAAAATATGAATAGATTTTTGAAGTGATCAGAGAAGTTTCTATGAGAACATTCGGAATAGGCCTTGCGTGATAAGTGTGCCCATGTCGCTCTGCCGCAACGGACACCCCACATAGGCGTGTTCAAAAAATCTCTTAATAACATGCAGCTTTTTAAATACCAACGCTAAATAATGTAAACTATAATCTCGACATTGCTTCAAACTCGAAGGACCAAAGTTGCTCGTTATAAAGATTTCAACCGAATAACGGTTAATAGTAGTTATGAAAGTTAGTTAATTAACCGCCAAAAATGGTTACAAAAAACGGTTATGAAACCGAACCATTGCAACGTTTGGATCACACCCATTCGTTTAGTATAAGTACTCGTACATGTAAACATTTCAAAGATTAGACGATTTAGTTATTCAAAGTTTATTATTGTTTACATTTCATATCGACTCACACTTTTGGGACCAACATTTGGCATCAAGAGCCTTAGTTACACGCTCGTTACATCATCAAACATCACCAGAATCCTTGTTAACGAGACGGACAAAAACAGAAATCTCAACCGAGAAAAGAAGGGAACCAGAAACCAAAGAAGACGCTGAAACCTTTGTTTCAGGAGAAGAAGACGCGACGTTCAATATCAAGGGACGTTCTTTGGATAACTAGGACGCAAGATAAGTAGTATACGACTTACCTTTTTGTCGAAACTGCAAACGAGAGGACACCAAATCTTAGTGGTGTCGGATTCCTGTTGTAAGCCCTTGTACGTAGCAACCACTACAAGAAAAGTGGCTTTTTAGGACCCCCATAAGCGTCATAAAATGGTACTTTTTAGGACCTTTCATTTAATAGGACCAAGGATGAAAGCGTTTCATGTAAGGCGGTTGTAATAGGTCCAAAGCGTCCTAACCCTTATGAAACCAATTTTATGGTCGTATTATATGTCTATGAACAACACAAATAGCGTCCTAATAAAACCATATTAGGACACTTTTACAATGTTTTAACATGTGATTACCTACTTTTAATCTTTTGAGACACATAAAAACGTCCTTAAAAGTATTGTTAGGACGCTTATGATGTAACATCATAGCTATTTTAGCAACCAAGAAAAGGGTACTAATAACTCAAATAAGATTATGATACCAATTTTATGGTCGCATTTTAGGTCTATAAACAACACAAATAACGTCCTAATAAAAACATATTATGACACTTTTTCAATGTTCTAACATGTGGTAACCTACTTTTAATCTTTTGATACACATACAAGCGTCCTTTAATGTTAATTCTTAGGACGGTTATCATATACCATTATAGTTACTTTAACACCAAGAAAAGGGTCCTAATATCCCAAATACGATTATGAAACCAAATTTATGGTCGCATAATATGTCTATGAACAACCAAATAACGTCCTAATAACAACATATTATGACACTTTTACAATGTTGTAAAACGTTGTTACCTAATTTTAATCTTTTGATACACATACAAGCGTACTTAAAAGATAATTGTTAGGACGCTTATCATATAACATTATAGCTATTTTAGCACCAAGAAAAGGGTTCTAATATCTCAAGGAAGATTATGAAACCAATTTTTTGGTCGTATAAAATGTCTATTAACAACCTAAATAACGTCCTAATAACAACATATTAGGACACTTTTACAATGTTAAGTTAATTGTTAGGACGGTTAATAAGTTTAATAGGACAATTTCAAAGTCCGGACAAGTCATATGATAGGACGCTATTTTCACCATGCACACTCTATTATTACGATATGAATAAAACATCAACTAAATATTAAATGAATAAAACGAAATTGTATTTCAAATTAGCAATTGTCATAACAAAATCACTAAACATAAATAAGGTAGACAGAATCTAACATAAAGTCTGTTAACATTAAACAATACATTAACGCAACAAGAAGCTTAGTCCGTGGTCATCATGCATCATCTCTCTCAATCCTCACGGACCACCTACAAATAAACACCCATGTATAAGCATTAAGCTCCATGTTAGTAAAATTATTGGTATCACAAGATTAACAAAGACATACCGAGATAAAATGACAAGGCCATGCTATGGTTGCACCAACACAGTCTTCAATTGTGGCAAATAACCCATAGGGTCTCACCAACACTTCATCTCTTTTTGTTGGTACTTGAACGTTTACCTCACACCATCCTCGTCCAATCTTTGTACCACCAACTATATCATTTGGGTTCAAGCTCCTCACCCATCCTTTTGCTACAGTCTCGGTTGAGTTTAGAATGCTTTTAAGGACAACTTCATCCCCGACCTAGATTTCAGTTTTCAACAAACATTTATCAATTTATATTCAAGACACATGTATTAGGTTAAACAGATGTAATACTGCAGGTATGGAGGCTGGGGTATACAAAGGAGGTCAAAAATTGATCAGTGTAATACTGCAGGTGTGGAGGCTGGTGTATACTAAATAAGTTACAAATAAGCTACAATAAGCTAAATAAGCTGTAACTACATGAGTTGTAACTAGATTAAGCTAAAAACTACCAGATAAGCTAAAGGAATAAGCTATAGACCAGAATAATCACTTGATCAAATATCACAGGCCAAACAGGCCAAAACCAACAACCTTGCAGCCCTTGTGGGTCCCACTAGGGTTGACAGGGATCCAAAGTGAGACTTGATATGAAAAGGTGACTTATTGAGGTTTCTAAAAAGCTAGGACTAAAGGTTTGGGTCCTACAGATAAGCACTTGATGAGGGCTTGAACTTGGGTGGTCAACACTGATCACTCAGTGTATGGGTGGAATTGGACAAACAAAAAGCTATCTGCAGACCTATCTAATAAGCTCAAAAGTTTGAAATAAGCCCTGAACTTTATAGATGAGCTTATTGGATTTCAAAAAAACCAATAAGCTCACTGTGTGGCCCACTAATGAAGAAGCTAAGGCACATGGAAAGTTGGGGTTTTGAGCTGATGCCCTGGTGCAGGGCAATGGTTAGCCCTGCAGGCCACTTTGAACTATCACCTAAGCAAGAGAAAAAATCATAAAAATAAGCTAACTGTGGGATTCAAAAGCTTAGATGGGGAATTTCAACATGTAAAAATCTCAAGACTTGAATCTCAACACAAAATTCACAAAAATTCTCCCAAGATCTGAGTTTCTGACTAACATACCATTTTGACTTTTTGATTTTGAACTTAAACTTTGACTTTAATGAAACTTGTTTGATCCGTATGCACTAATTATGATTACTTAAGCTATGATAACACTAATTTAAGATACATGAACAAGATTTAGACCAAGTGGGTGAGATTTGATCCTCACATGTCCCAACAGTGGACTGTGAGAGTGAAGGTAATTTGATTTTGACTTTCTCTAGTTCAAACATTGGTTTTATAGTTTTACTAGTTCTAATATCACCTAGAGGTCATAGTGTGCAGATAAACAAGTGAAAAGGCAACTACCACAGTTAAAACAACACAGAACCAAACACCCTTTAATAACTGAGTTAACAAATTTAAAAGGCAAATGAGCAATCTAAATCATAATACTGATACATAAGCTTGTAGCCTAGGTTCATTAGCTATCAAAGATAAAATAAGCTATAACAACTAGAAAGGAACGATTTATAATAGAAACATACCCGTAAGCGTGGAGGTTCATTGGTTACAACAAGAGAATCTTGTGATGTAAGAGGTGAAACAATGGAACTATCCGTCGACCCATTCTTCTCTGATAACTGGGCTCGTAACTTTTCATTTTCACTAGTAAGTTCTCCACATCTAGACTTCAATTCGTTGTTTTCTCTATGACATGCTAAACGACTTGGTATTACACCCCAAACAGCAGAAGCACGAACACCTAGACCATACATGCCTGCATCACCATTTCGATCTTTACCCATAACTATAGAAAAAATATCATCTGGTCCAGGATTATCAATCGAACCCTCGGGCAGATTATCACTAAGTCGTTTCATATCACCCTGCATTTTATATAAACATGAACAACATATAGTAAAAGCATGTATTACAAAAAAAAGCATATTGTGTTTAACTTATGCTATTAATACACTTTTGCAAACACAAAAGCATATTACTTACAATCGCTTTTGCAGTGTCATCATTTTTGGTATTTCCATCTTTGGAGAAGCATGCACTAAAAAGATCCAATCGAATTGGATCTCGTCCCAAATATGTCTGTATGAATAAAAAGAAAATGAATATTAACAGTGGATATCCACAGGATACATTAACAATCCCACTTTATCCATACACTTACCTTTAACTCTTCCCTTTTGCGAGCATAACTTTTTTTACCGGTTCTTTGGATCATCTTCTTTTTTGCCCGATTCGCCTTGTTTTTTTCACTTAAACTCTGCAGCAGGAAAGTAAAATATCATAATGGGAAATTAAGTAATGTTATTTAAAGTGGAAGAGTATTTCACACCTTAGTGTTTTCTTTATTCCAATACTTCACAAGCTTCTTCCATTGTTTTTTTTGCACTTGCTTTGGCCTAGATCTTATTTGTTGCTTAACTGACAAAGACGGATCATGGTAGTGTTCCTTAACTCTTGCCCTCCAGTTCTTCACCTTCCGCCCAAATGATTGCAATATCCATTTTTCTCCAGCTTCCGGAATATCAAATTTTGTCTAAAAAATGTAATAGCTCACATTAGAAAACAAATACTTTATTCATTAACATACAAATTTAACATTGTGTACCTTTAAGAGTTCAAGCAAAGCTTTTTTTTTGCGGCGTCAACTTTATTCCATGGTTTATAAATCGGACAATACTTTCCACTCCTTGAAAGTGTTCCCATGAAATGAGTCAGATGACTACTTTTGTCGTTAATAGGTTGTCCGTGTTCATTAACTAAAATAGGAATTCTATCCCCTTTTTCTTGGGCCCAAACTTTTGCCATACGTGTTGGTCCTCTCTTTCTTTTGCTTACAATCCGAACTACAAAAAGTGAACATGATTTACAATAGATACGTATACATTTAAAATACTAAATAATTCGAAATGGAGGCAATATCTTAGCGTTGTATTTTGTCTTGTTTTAATTTAACTTTATTATATATTCTTCTTATATGACACAATATATGATATATGATTTTTAAAACGATGCAATCAAGTAGACCATGTTAACCTGTTTCATTTCGAGCTTGTGTAACTACATGGTTTTCTTCATTTTCAGAATGCTCAGCTTGAATCTCTTCTCCGAGTAGATCATCGCCGTCATTTGTTAAATCGTTCACATACTCCAAATCATCCTCATTCTCCAAATCATCCATGTCTTTATCTACATCATCTTCTGAAGTAGCTTGTTTTTCAATATCTTCATTCATAGGTATGTCTTCGATATCATCATTTTCAATATCATAAAGGTCTTCATTGTTATCTATATTAAAATTAAAAAAAAAAAAAAAAAAAAAAAAAAAAAAAAAAAAAAAACAAGTAAGCACCGAAAACGGTTAACTGAATATACACTTAATAGTAATTTAATATCATATATATAGTATTTGAAATTTATGTATAGTTACCATCAGATCTCAAGTCACGCTCCCCGTGGTCATGATCGTTGTCAATTGCAACTAAGTTTCTCTCAGTTGCAGTTAATCTCCCTCTGTTGACAGAATTTGGTTGATCATTTCTCGTTTGGACTTGGTCGGACTCCTGTACCCTACTACGTATTGCCCTCCCTGTATCAATCTGTTGTCCCTTTTGCGATTGAGATTCTGAAGATGTTAGCCCACTGGAGACATTCGGAGCACTCATTCGTTTTTGTGCTAAATTTTTATATCTAGTCATGGACTGTGGAGCAATGTATTTTCGATTCTGTTTCATGCAAGTAGAATTGTTAGAAAACAAACATAAAGAAAATATAGTAGCCAAATTTATTATTCGTACCTTTTTATTTGTTTGTGTAGCCGCTTCTTCTGGGTTATCTTCCTCAACATTAAGATGGAAGTCTGAACCAAACATATAATCTGCATCTTTCTCACCGGTATCCGTTGGTTTCTTTTTCTTTTTCTTTGTTTTGTCACTCTCTACTAGACTTGTCAAAGACTTAGCAAGATTTTTCACTCCCAAAGCTTGTAATCTCTGTTGGTTTTCTTGAATCCTTGTCCTTCTGGACATTTCATAATCATTCGTATTTCTCGTGGTGATTTGGCGTTGCATCCTGTTATTTTCCATAACTGGTGCACAAAACAAATAAAATTATTATGAGATTGCAAAGAACAATAGTCATTTGAGAACAACAAAACTGAAATCAAATCACTATCTGTTACATGTTACGGAATGAAATACATTATCTACAAACAAAAAATAGACGCAAATCCTTCAGTTACATGTCACAGAATGAAATACATTAGCTAGAAACTGATATCAAATCACTATCACTATCACTACCCAAATCCTTTGACCCAACTTTACACAGGTATACCAACATTCATTTAAATTAAACAGAGCAATTTAAATACAACTTGTACCACATCACAAATAAGCAGCACTTATGATCACATATGAGACTCATCACAAGAGGTCAACCAAACACATACCCGAACCCACCATTTCCCACACTAACAATGTATAACAATAACAATGTATAACAATGATAATACCAATAATAATAACAATAACAATAACAATAATAATAATAATAATAATAATAATAATAATAATAATAATAATAATAATAATAATAATAATAATAATAATAATAATAATAATAATAATAACAACAATAATAATAACAACAAGAGAGGTTTGCATTACCTGTTGAGTCAGATCTTCATTCAAAAGTGAAAACCCACAATCCTTGTTTTGCTGCCCACATACAACCCTAAACCAAAATTGAGATTTTAACCGTCTGTGAAAAACGATTTCCATTAATAAAATCGAATCAAATACTTGATTTCCGAAAAGATATGCTTGATTTTCGCAGCGCCAAAAGTTATTTATGAATCTGAATTTTTCCCCAAAAATTTTAAGCGGGTTTATGTGAACGTGGGTGTGTAAGTTTTCCCCTAATTTTTAGATTATAATTAGATTTATAATTAAATTAACTAATAGTAGTATATAGTATATGAAATGTATTATATTATTGTATATATATAATATATAAGTATTTTATTGTATGTGAAACTAAAAATGAAGTAGATTTGGCATTCGTTTTTCCGACTTCCCGGGTCAAACAACAATATCAATGTGTTGAAGTAATCAGTCTCTGTTGTATCTTACTGCCCGAAATGGAGCGGCTCCAGATAGTTCATTTGTTTTACGCGGGCGTTATTTAAAATGTTGCTATTTTCTTACAGACGGGATTTATCCTACGTGGTCTACGTTTGTTAAAGCGTATCCGCATCTAGTTGACCCGAAAGATAAAGTGAGATGTAGGACAGTAAACCACACTAGAGTCATATATGCCATTGGTGCATCAATGAGACGGACATGCATGGAACCCTATGAATAATGAAATGGTTCGGGTTTGAAACTGGGAGTCAGATATCATATCATAATCAGAGTGTCATATCAAAAGGTTCATATCCAATGTTGCAAATTAAAATCGCGAATCAGTAGTCGGGCGGTCGACCACCTTGTAGCTTGTAATCGGTCTGGGCGGGATGAATCGGTGATAGGGTATAATTTGATGTATAATTAAATTAATTAATACTACCTAGTATACAATATATGAAAAGTATTGTATTATTGTATATATATAATATATAGGTATAGGTATTTTATTGTATTTGAAACTAAAAAAGAACTAGAGTATTACCCGGTCGTTGCTCGGGTTATCTGTAGGATATTAGTTTTCACATATACATCAAACCATAACACAAAGTGGCGTATGAATGGAATTATAGAGAGAGAAAGTTAGAGGTTTAGGGAACTTAGTGAGAGAAAGTGAAAGATATTATTATGAGCTCCAACTCTCTACCTTGCAAGGTAGAGAGTATTTATAGTCTTACATAAAACGCCACACATCGGGCTGTGGATCAGGCATACAGTGGGTAAAGACCCGTCCGTCCTCCACGGTGTTACTTAACTAAATGCTACTTAACTTAAAAGAACTACGACTACGAGATTTCTAACGATTACATATACTTGAGGTGACCGACTCTTTAATAACTGGAATTTCTGATTCCTAACAATCTCCCCCTAAGGGAGGTCACCTCAAACATATACTAAAATTACATTGAATACAAACAGATATAACATTAAAAATTGTTCTTGCATTCTTGATGTAGCACTTTGCTCCGGAGCTCGTAGTCATTGATTCTTCTCATTGCATGTTAGGTTAATCCAAGTGGAGGTCTTTTACTGATTCACGTGATTATAATTTTGAGCCAGCTTTTGAGATCATCAGCTAACAAAAATCTCTGAGACATCCATTGTGGTGTTGGTATTATGTAATGTTGTGACTTTCGGACCGACATGCTCACATTCTGGATCATGATATCTTCTCATCAGAGTAGCGGAAGCTTTAGTTGATTCATGATATTGGCAGCAGCGTAGCAGAAGCATGGAGTGAAAATATCAGAGTCATTGATGCACTAATCATGATTTCTTTTGAGATGAATGTGTTAAGTGAGCATGCGGCTATGGATTGACCGCTTCATTCTGATCAGCTGCAAACGTCGAGTGTACCTGCATACAACAGTTAGCAATAAATCGCACGAAAGTGTCTTTGATCACTTTTGTTGAATTGAGGTACATGGCCCACGGCTCCCCGTTGATCAGTACATGTACTGCCTGTGATCAGGTATAATTCCGAAGAATTTCCTTGACAGGGTTTCGCAGCTGCTCTAGCTGTTCTCAAACCGGAACATCTCAAAGAAGACAACACGGAGTGAGTGAACCAGAGAATGTTAAGTCTACTGATTGATGAAAAGAGATTTGAAAGACAATCGTGTATTGCTCAATAGAAATTGTTTTTGCAATACCACGAAGGTTTTATTGAAAATCAATTATCAATCATAAAAACACCTTTTGGTTTGAAAAATGAGTACACGGTCGATGTGCTAAAGAAAATAGTTGTTAAGCACAAAGACCGGTTTTTCAAAGGTATCCGTCAATCCATAACCTGAACCAGGATTGATTCAAGACTTGAATCGCCCCATTGTTTCTGTTCAGTTGTCACATGGTTGATCTAATGAATAGATCTCACATGCCACCTACCAGGAGCTTGTTTGATGTTGGCTCCAGAAGGTTTTCCATCTTCATTATGAATATGTATGCATATCACTCAGATGTTCTGGCAATACCACAAGGATAATGCGTAGGACTCAAGATATAATCTCTCTTTCCACATTGTGTGAAGCAGAGAGTCTTCATTGAAAGTGTCCTAATGAGATTTATTGATGATCTCGTGGCTCTAGACTCAATATGTGCATATTTGGATCCTGTACCAGAGACTAGGGAGAGGGTCTCCTTCTTCAATATCAACAATCTCTAAGAGAAAGTCAATAGATAATGTCGGTTCCCCGTGAGAATGAAACAAGTCCTTTTAAGAGGAACTTGAGTGGTTTGGAAAGTTGAAGTGCAGTGCGTCACTGGGTCCATGACGTCTTGTCTTCAATACCGATGTTACCATCAGTAGCATATGAATTGAACCCGGTTTCTGCCCTAAGGTTGAATAAATGGAGGGCTATTTGTTTTCACCCTTTTCTCATTCAATTCTTTTTAATTCTTCAACCCCTTCAGTGCTTACCGAGACTTCATAGCAAGAACCTTGTTAGGTTTGTTCCAGTACTTGCTCTATCTCAGTCCGCACTCTTCCCATATCTCACTTTTCTCCTTTTATCATCATACCTAAGGACTTCTACACTAACTAGTGGATTGTCCCTGGGTAGATCCCTCCGGTTCTGGCGGATCATGGGAACCAATACCTAACCTTATCATCCTTATATCACCGTACATAAAGTAACATTGGTCGGTCTATTTGGTATTGTTCATCTGCCATTGGAATCAATTGAAATCAATCCAGATACTTGTGATATATTATCAAAACATTTTGTACCTGAATTGTTTTTGATATTTTTAGACTAAGTACTCCCCCTCAACATGTGCATCAAATGTTTGAAATCGTTTTGCACACGGAGGCAAGAGGAAGAAATTACTTCTTTGATTACCATTTTTCTAAAAAATATCACCATCACCTCCTTGATCAAATCAAGTAGATATAGCATTTCCGGGAAGGATGAGGTTTCCATAAATTTGCTCCCCCTCAATATGTGCCTCGAGGTTTGAAAAGAGTTTTGCACATACTAGAGGGAACCTGCACATTGAGATAAATGATCACGTTTCAAATCATAGGTTTAAGATAGATGCTCCCCCTCAACATGTGAATGGAAAATTTGAAATCGTTTGTCACATGCAGGGAGGATAACATGTACATCCTTGTAAAACTATTTACCGAATCCTCAGTTTAAGTCCAATTTTAATCACAAATTCTCCCCCGATCACAATTATCAAATCATTTGAGATTTGTGATCTCTTATAGATTTAAATTGATTTTGAAAGCTTTTAAGGAGAATTGTGACTTGATTATGAAAGCGTTTTAACTGATAAGGATCAGATTTTAAGACTTTAAGCTCCATTGATAAAACATGCATGAATGTCTTTTGAAAACAATTGAATGCCAAATAACTTTTTAATTTAATTGAAATCATTCTCCCCCTCAATCAATGACATAGGTTGTTGATTGAGAGATTGATATTTTGACAAATAAGTCCAGATGATTATCAAAAATAGAGACTGAGTTATTTTTCAAAGCAGTTAATTTTCATCAGATAACGGTTTATAGAATCAGAGCATGGAATTTTTTTTTTGAAAGTCATGATAAAGCATGGCTCTGTTCTTTCTTAGAAAAGCGGGTTACTGCCTGAAATGACAATAAACCATAGTTTCTTTTTCTCCTAAATATATATATATATATATATATATATATATATATATATATATATTTTTTTTTAACATTCGAACAACATCTAAAGTCCCGTGTCATTCTTTGAATGACAGCACAAAGACCGTAGATGTTATCGAACCGAGAAAAACATGACAAAATGACAATATTTTTGAGGGTTTTTCGAATTTTTCAAATTTTTTATGGATTTTGAAAGTTTTATAATTTTCTATTTGATTTTTGAGGGTTTTATAATTTTGTATTTTGATTTTCGAATAGATATATACAAGAGATAGATAAAGATAGACCTTTACTCCTCGTCTTCCTCCTGAAGACGTTTGAGTGTTTCTGGTTGAAGGCTTTTCAAGCCAAGACGTGGAAGAATAAACTCAAAACGTTCTCTTGGAAGAGCTTTGGTGAAGATGTCTGCTAACTGATATTCAGACCTCACAAAATAGAGTTCCACCACACCTTTTTCCACTTGTTCCCTGATGAAATGATGTCGGATGTCGATATGCTTAGCTCTTGAGTGTTGAACATTGTTGCATGAGAGAGCAATAACACTTTTATTATCACAGTACAGAGGGATTTTGTTGAATTCAAAGCCATAGTCAGATAATTAAGATCTCATCCATAAGATGTGAGCACAACAAGATGACATGGCTATGTATTCAGCCTCTGTAGAGGAAATAGAAGTACTCATTTACTTCTTTGAAGACCAGCTCACAAGCTTATCACCCAAAAACTGAGCACCTCCAAATGTACTTCGACGAGTATCTTGACACCCTGCATGATCAGCATCTGCATAGGCTGTTAGTGACATACCAGTGTCCTTCGGGTACCAAAGACCCATATTGATGGTTCCTTGGAGATACCGAAAGACCCATTTAACCGCTTCAAGGTGCTTTTTAGTAGGCTTAGCCTGATATCTAGCACACATGCAAACAGCGAACAAGATGTCTGGTCTACTAGCAGTGAGGTACATCAGGGATCCAATCATACTACGATATTTCGTTTGGTCAATCATGATCCCTGAGTGGTCCTCATCTAGTTTGGTTCGATCAATCATGGGGGTGTCAACAGGGTCACTTGAATCAAATCCAAATTTCTTTAAGATCTCTGTTGCATATTTAGATTGATTTATGAAAATGCCTCCGGGACTTTGTGAAATTTGTAATCCCAAGAAAAATGACATTTGTCCCATCATTGACATTTGAAATTTTGAACTCATTTCATTAGAAAAACGGTCACACTCATTGGGGTCAGTCGAGGCAAAGATGATATCATCAACATAAATTTGAACATGAATTAAATGTTTGCTTGACTTCCTGGTGAACAATGTTGGATCAACTGCTCCTTTGCTAAATCCGGTAGATAGAAGAAACTTAGACAGTGTATCATACCATGCCCTTGGAGCTTGCTTTAAACCGTAAAGAGCCTTCTTCAAACGATAAACGTGAGTAGGATGCTCTTGATTCACAAATCCTTCAGGTTGGCTGACATAGACAACTTCTTTAAGATCTCCGTTCAGAAATGCCGTCTTCACATCCATCTGATAGACTACCATGTTCTTACTAGCAGCATTAGCCAGAAAGATTCTGATTGCCTCGATTCGAGCAACTGGAGCAAAAGATTCTTCAAAGTCAATACCCTCCTCTTGACGGTATCCTTTAGCAACTAATCGAGCCTTGTTCTTCAACACATCACCATGCTCATCAAGTTTCACTTTGAAGATCCATTTAAGAGCAATAATCATAGCACAGTCTGGAGCAGGTACTAACTCCCATACATCAAGTTGATCAAACTCATGAATTTCATCTTGCATGGCATTGAACCAGCTATCTTCATTCATGGCGGTTTTAACATCTTTTGGTTCGATCTTAGATAGTACGGAGTTGAAGAAGCACCATAAGGCATCGGTTGCAAGTTGTTTCCGTGTTGATACAGGACGAGAGGGATTTCTAATGATGTTGTCTAATGGATGATCGTGAGTCCATTTTTTGAGGTGTTCATGTGGCAGTTGTTGAGGGACTGAGGTAGCTGAGTCGATGTCTCCTGAAGAAGATGGTTCTGATGATGATTCAGGAGCAAATATGTTTTCAAATGGAGCATTTTCAGGAGAAGCAAAGGGATTAACTTCATCATTGATGCCAGAAACATTTCCATGATGTACATTTGAAGAATGATGATTTGTTGATGAGACTAAAGGATCAGCAGCAAGCGCTTCTTAACTTAAAGATATTGAGACTGAGGGATTGACTTCATTCACAGGAATATGAGCAGCCTCTGTTGTAGGGATCAACACCTCATTAGTACATGGATCATAAAGTTCATCAAACATAGGATCAAACAATTTCTTTAAATCATCTTCAGATGGAGGTACATATGGAGTTTCTTGAGAGGAGTTTGGAACAAGGGATGAACCAATGGGACTGTTTTGAAGTGCGGGTCCTGAACTGGAGTGTCCAGGAGCCATTTGACCGGTCAGCTCATCAAACGTAACGTGAATTGTTTCCATGATATTTCGGGTTCATTTGTTATAGATTCGGTATCCCTTTTTGTTTGGTGCATATCCTACAAATACTCCAATGTCAGCTTTTGCCCTAAGTTTGCCTAAGTCTTGACCCTCATTAGTTGGATAACACAATGCACCAAACACACGAAGGAAAGAGAGATTAGGTTTTCTGTTGTAGACAAGTTCATATGGAGTTTTTCCATGAACAGTGTGAATCAGGGAACGATTTTGTGTGTAGCATGCAGTGGCAATTGCTTCAGCCCAGAGAAACATTGGAACCTTTGAGTAAATCAGCATTGTTCTAGCGGCTTCAACAAGAGTTCGATTTCGTCTTTCAACTACACCGTTCTGTTGAGGAGTTCGTGGAACACTTCTTTGATGGCTGATTCCAACGCTTTCATAGAATTCACTAAGTTGTTTGTTGACAAACTCAGTTTCATTGTCTGTTCTGATAATTCTGACGGTTTTGTTAAGTCGAACCTGCAGCTGTTTGATGAGTTTGATGATGATATCAGGAGTTTCATCCTTTGTCCTTAAGAACATGACCCAGGTGAATCTAGAGTAATCATCAACCACAACTAACACATATTTATTTCCAAAGATATTCTGCACCCTCATTGGTCCACATAAATCCATATGAATCATATGAAGAACATCTGCGACAGAGTTAGTAGGTTTGGGTTTATGGGCATACTTCTTGCTTTTTCCCAATTGACATGCTGAACAAAGATGATCCTTTTCGTACTTGAGTCTAGGTAAACCTACAACTAAGTCCTTTCTGGTGAGATCATTGATGGTGCCGAAGTTTAGGTGATTGAGACGACGATGCCATAACCATGACTTTGTTTTAGAAGCCTTTGACAACAAGTATAGATTTGAACCACGCGAACCTCTTAAAAGTTCCTTACCATCAAGTTCTCTAACGAAGCAGGTATGTTTTCTGAAGGCTACTTCTAGATCCGAATCGCAGAATTGACCAACAGAGAACAAGTTGTGACCAAGACCTTCTACATAGTAAACTCTGGAGATAACACTTTTGCCAACAACATAGTCTCCATAACCCATAATAGCACCGAAATGATCATTCCCGAATCTAACAGTCCCGATGAATTTGCTCACGAAGTTCATGAGCCGTGACCGGTCGCCAGTCATATGCTTGGAACAGCCTGAGTCCAGGTACCACATAACGATTTGAACGATCTGCAGTTGAACACAGACAAGAATGGATAACTGGATAATTGGGATCCCCATGCAAGAATGGGTTCCATTTGGTTAGTAACAATGGTTGGAACACCCACATCAGAAATAGAAGCGTTCATATCAGAAAATGAGGCAATGGAATCATTGTGAATAGATGCAGTACTAGTGTCTGTATTAGCCCTGTTCACAGTGTGCTCACTTCTTAAGGGAATAGTTCTACCAGTAGGCATCCATTTTCTAGTGGGCATTATCTGATTAGTCTTATGACCAACAGGTATCCAATAATAGCCTATTTTACTGAATGTTCTTCCTGTGGGTTTCCACTATTTTCTAACTTTCTTTCGTTTTTGCCTTTTAGCCTTCTTAGCATGAATTTTAGCATTAACAATATTAACTGGACAATTAACATCATTAGGCAGATTATTAACACCACATTCATGATTAGAAACAGAATTCAAGCAGACATCAATACAAGGTTTGCAAATAGTATCAGAATTCGAATTAATTACAGTACGCCTATGGCTAATACTAGAATCAACACGATTCGTTTTATTCGATTCAAGCTTAAAGTTCCTAGATTGTTCTTCTACTCTTTTCCAGTGCACATTCTTAGCTTGCGAGGTCCTATCATTCCTTGTATTGTCTTGAGACTTTGACCTGCTCCCTTTAATGTCACTGATTACTCCTGTAGAGGGAATGTGAACATTAGTTGGTTTTACTATTCTTTGCATCACCTGTTTAGATGTGCTGGGATCTGAACTACATGCAGGCACACTAGGGTTCACTTTCTTAAAACTGGAAGTGCTGGGATATGTACTCCTAGAAGGCACACTTGAGTTCTCTTTCATAGCATTGACAGATCTGGACTCTGAACTACTTAAAGGCACACTAAGGTTCACATTCAAGACATTTGGCATCGAATGAATATCATACTTGGCATTAGGCATCGAACATGGAATCAAAGGATTAACTCTCTCACCTAATGACTTTGGGCATATTGTGATCAAGCATTCTAGGATTTCTTGAGATCGTTTGGCATATAAGCATGCATGTCCAATTGCATTATCATGAGGTTTCTCTAACTTATCCTCTTCAACAATCTCACGCAGACATTCTAGGCAATCCTTAAGGGATGAGAAGTATGTTTGAACAACAAGTTTGTTGTTCCTGAGATGAGGAGGGACATATTTCACAGACAAAGCATATTTATTACAAGAGTGAACCTTTGATACACCATTCTCCCCATTGGTCATTGGCATTTTCCCTTTTACCTGACTCTTCAGATTCTTAATTTCCTTTTGCAATGAAGCTATTTGTTCGTTATTTTTGTTACGAGTGACCTTTATTGATTCAAATAACTCATTGAAATGACGTTTAACCTTTTCATTTTCTTCTAGAAAACTTTCGTTTTCCTTTTGTAATACATTTACTAGGTTTTGAAGATGAAACGTTTGAGAATTCTGAGAATCTAAAGGAGGAGGCATTTGGGAGCCTGTCATATTGTTCGTTTGACCCTTTAATTGAGAGATTTGGGCTTTCAACTTTCTGATCGTGTTGCACTGAGCTTGAATCTGTTCATCACGTTTGTTAATTTGAAAAACTGCATCAAACTCTGGAGCATCTGAGGATGTCTTGATATTTGAAGTTTTGACATTTTCTTTAAGATGTTGATATTTTAGTTGTAAATTAAAATGCTCAACTTCTAGTTTAGAAAAATGTTTAACCAAATTGTCGTGATCATCCAGTTCAATTTTCTCGTTTAGTTTAGAATTGGTTTTTTCAAGCTCAATGACACGATCATGGGAGACTTTCAGGGCAACAGATAGTTCATGAAATTGGGAAGCATTAATAGAGCAATTTGAAGCAGTGAAAAACATATCTTGAGCAACACATTCAGTAATAAGAGTCTCATTTAATGTATGCAAGTTCTTCCTCTCAATCTCATTATATTTTAGTGCACGCTCATAGTCACTAACTTCAACTATCATTGCATCAAATTCCTTTTCCATTCCCTTAATATCAGTTTCTATCCCCTTTTTAAGACTCTCAAAGTGATCTTTTAGAAGTTTAAAGAAAGGCATGACCTCAGTTAAATAACATTATTTCATTTGCTCAAAACCCCTTTCTCCTTCAGTTATACCAGTGGGTGTGATCCTTTTCTTGCAAGTTTTCTCAAAATCAACAAATAGTTGAAATATAACATATTGGCTAATTAAGGTCTTGCTTTTAGTGGCAATTGTTCTCGGAACAAGATGCATTGGTGTATTAGGAGGATACACAGTCGCTCTAGGAATTTTCCAAAGGGGAGGGTTTGTTTCAACAATATTTTCAGCTTTCTGCTTATCTAAATCCATTTTCTAGAAAACTTGTTCGGGAGTCAACAATGTCTGAGGCTTAAACTTGTTCAAGGAAATCCAGTTTTCCTTCTTGTAGTCATGAGGAGTGATAATTATTTTTTTTTTCTTTGCATTTAGGATCATTTAGTTTTATATTCATCTTCTCCCTAGTGATTTCATCAAATTTCTTATCATCCTCAGTGCACTCAACGCAACTAGGTTTTTGTCTAGGTTTAAGAATCTCATTGCCATCATAGATCACACTTTGAGCTGCTTTTGCTATCTTTCCGTACTCAGGGTTGGGTTTATCTATAATGGGAACACTATGCTTATCGCTTAGAACTCTATGCTTAGAGATCATGTGAGCAGTCTGAATGGTATTTCCTTGTACGTACAACTTGTTTTCAAGTTTGTTTTTCAAAGTTTTCAGATTAGAAAAGTCTCTCAAGAGTTTTGATTCCTTTGCATTAAATTCTTGCTTAAGCATTTTCACATTTTCTTGAAGTTCTTGTTTTTGCTTAGCAGTTTTAGAAAGCTTTTCTTGCAAGGAATTTAATTCTTGTTTTAATACTTCTTCTCTAAAATTACTTTTTCGAATGATTGTACGCACTTGGTCATCCATTTCCTGCTCACGAGTGGTCAACTCAAATTTTGCACATTGTTCATAAATAGCAACACGTTCTTTATAGGCATTTAGTTCAGAAATTACAGAATCATCAGAGGCACATGCAGTGTATTCATCAAAAACATAATCATTGTTGACTGCAGAAGATGCATCACTTGGTAAAACTTCACTTTCACTTTGTTTCTCATATTGATCATATGGGACAATATTGATATTACCCATATTTTCAACATTTGATTCAAGAGTTTCAGTTGATTGTACTTTGTCATGCATCTGTTGCACATCAGCGTCATCGTATAGTTTTAGTACCTCTGAGATGAGTTTGTCTTTGGATGAGCCAGCTTGTGGTGAAGAAGAGACCTTGGGAGAAACCATTGGAGAAATGCTAGCCATAAAAACTGTGTGTGCATCACAATCAGCGACTTAAAAGGCATTCTGATGATTGTGACCTATCTCCTGAATAGGCTACTCATCCACATCTGCATCATAGGTCTTGGCATTGCCCTCAGCAAGAAACAACAATTCCTCTTCATCCAAAGCAGCACCATTATCCTGAGCTTGTACAAGCAGCATCATATCTCTGAAGTAATCAGCATTCTGTGGACGCTTTGGAGATGTGCAGTTCCTTGCAATGTGTCCCTCACCACCACAGTTATAACATTTGATCGGCTTAGCTTGACCTTGATTACCATTCCTTCCTCGATTCTGATTACCAACATAACCTCTACCAGCTCCACCTCTTCCTTGATCAAATTGCCTTTCTTGAACTGGTTGCACCACGATCCTCCCATCTTTAATAGTAGCTTGATTGTGTGGGTTAGATGCTGTTCTAAGGTTGTTGTTGGTTTGTGGGAGAGAATTCATGTTTTGACTAATCAGAAGAGCTAGTTGGTTAATGATGTTACCCACGTGTGCATCAGCATCAGCTTGTTTGAACATAGGATCAGGAATGAGTTTGTGATTACCATTACCCATGGGTATGACTTGTGAGGCTTTGGTTGTGATTCCGATGTTTGAGTAGAAGGCAGTTGAGTCATTAGATGAGCTAGTCTCTCCCTGGTTGGTTTTGAACTGATTAAGAATCATCTTTTCAAACATGGCATGTCTCTCCATCTGAAGGAGGAAGGCATAGAGTTGCTCATAGTTTGTATTCTTCAATCCTTTAGTGAGCTTTACAGAGGTGACAAACTTGTACCATTCGGGATTCATGTTGTTCACAAATTTAGAGTTCAGCTGAATGTTAGGCATAGTCATTCTGATGTTCCTCATATCATTCACCAACTTATGGAATCTCACATAGTACTCATAGACACTCTCATCTGGTTTCATCTTGAAATGTTCAAATTCGTCATAGAGTTGTGATTCTCTGTCTTCCATAGTTAATTCTGAACCTGAGAGAAGCATCTTGACATTATCCCATACTGCCTTTGCTTCGGTGTTGTGATTGATCAGCTTGTAGATGTCTTTAGGAAGACTTTGAAGAACAATGTTAGAAGCCCTGATATCAGCATCGAATCTCTTTTTCTCCTTATCATCAAGCTCATCATACATCTTTGGTCTGTCCATTCCGTAAATCAGAGTTCCATCTTCAGCAGTATCAAGTACATCTCTAGTCGTCTCAACTCGATACGGTCCTTCATCAATGGATTTGAGAATGTTGACACCATTTTCCTTTCCAAGACAATACAATCTGATTCGTTGAGCCCAAGAGTCATAGTCAGTTCTGTCAAGCATGGGTGGACGAGTGTCTGATCCAGCAGCTTGAACATCCTCTGCAATAGTGGATATGATAGTAGGAACGTTGGTAGACATGTTAACAGATTATACGGGATTTTATAGCTCTATGATTAAACCGGGAAATAGATTCTTTCACGGGATTTTACTAAATCAAGAGAAAACCGTAAACAATCACCCAAGTCGCTAGAAGATAATGCACCAAGTCGCTAGTACCTAACTCGCTACACCACCAAGTCGCTAAAGTCCCAAGTCGCTAGACAAATGCAAGTCGCTAAGTAGTAACTCGCTAAGCCTCAAGTCGCTAGCAAAATTTTGGCAGCAATTCGCTACTCAAGTCGCTAAAGATTCAAGTCGCTAAAGAGCAACTCGCTACAGACCAAGTCGCTACCCGTAGTGGAGAGTCCACTACTTGTACTGTTAATCGCTAGGTCTAAGTCGCTAGCTCCAAAAACTGTAACTCGCTACAAAATTGTGAAGCAAGTCGCTACGAAGAAAGGGATCCGTATCTCAAGTCGCTAGCAAGAAAAACCACATAAACATCACTTTTCAATCCAAAAACAACCCAACCAAGATGATTCAAGCTTACCAAATGAAAACCTAAACACTTGTGATGATTCTAAACATAAAAGTACTAACAAAAACCAAGCTTTAACACAAGAAATCAACCAAATGATGCACAAACCACTAAACTTTTTCAAACTCAAAAACCACCTAAAAACCACTAGAAATCCAAAGATGTGCACGATATGATCTAACCATGGCTCTTGATACCAATTGTAGGATATTAGTTTTCACATACACATCAAACCATAACACAAAGTGGCGTATGAATGGAATTCTAGAGAGAGAAAGTTAGAGGTTTAGGGAACTTAGTGAGAGAAAGTGAAAGATATTATTATGAGCTCCAACTCTCTACCTTGCAAGGTAGAGAGTATTTATAGTCTTACATAAAACGCCACACATCGGGCTGTGGATCAGGCATACAGTGGGTAAAGACCCGTCCGTCCTCCACGGTGTTACTTAACTAAATGCTACTTAACTTAAAAGAACTACGACTACGAGCTTTCTAACGATTACATATACTTGAGGTGACCGACTCTTTAATAACTGGAATTTCTGATTCCTAACATTATCAACTAAGGGCCCGTTTGGTTGGTGGGTGTTGCTTTGGATTCGGGATTGATTTGGTAAAAACGTAAAGTTTATGAAATAATAACTTTGAAAAAGCTAATATGAATAACTCTCAACGGATGCGGTCGTTCATTTATATCGTCAAGAGTTTTTACGTAAGTCGACTTCCCATGACGTCACATTCCGGGGATGCTTTGTAGCCTATATTCTACACATATTGAACGGAGGAATTGTCCTAGGCATTTGCGAGGCCAATATACGCGAGGTGATCATAAAGTGCCGACTATTATGATTGAATGTATTGCTTCGCATGAAGTCAGAGATAGGACAGTAATCCAACACGAGCCCAGAAACATAACATATCATATCATATAACAGATAATCCAGTAACTGTAGATAACAGATATAGGATGCATCCATACTCCCCTGCAGATAACATAGTGGCCAAACATATACTTGAGCTCATAACATGTAACATATAAGGGATGGTGTGGAACGTCACTCAAACACACTAGAGTCATATATGCCATTGGTGCATCAATGACCCGGACATGGAACCCCCATGACTAGTGAAATGGCTCGTGTATCAAACTGATAGTCAGATATCATATCTTAATCAGAGTGTCATATCAAAAGGTTCATATCCAAAATGTTCATAACAAATGGGTCATATCAAATGGTTCAGAAAAGCATATCAAAGGTTCATAATAAAAGTTTCATAGCAAAGATTCGTCATTAAGGTTCATAGTAAAAAGAATCATATGAAGATTCGTCATTAAGGTTCATCAAGGTCGACAACAGGGCAATATCACCGGTTCATATGACCCAAGTGTACTATCGGGTTGTTCGGTTAGTTCGGTTTCATTCAATTTGAAAATAATAATTGATGAGTGTCTAAATACTCATCATTTTTGTACTGTTTAGAATGCCAAAAACATCTGAAAACACTCAGAAATGCATCAAAATGATTAAAATATCACAAACAAGTGTTTTATATGTTTTAAATGCAAAAATGCCAAAATCAGATGAAAAACGTATCAAGTTTGCATAATTGGCAGTTTTAGTCCCCCAAGTTTCAAAAGTTGTCAAATCTGGTCCCTGGTCATTCCAAAACCTATAAAAAGTCATTTAAGGTCCATAAGATTCAAAAGTTGTCAAAATAAACCCTTCAAAGTTTAAAAATCACAAATTGACAACTTTAGTCCTTTAACTTTGAAAATTGTCAAATATAGTTCTTGGTTAATTTAAAAAGTGAAAATTATCAAATATAAACCTTGTACTATTCATAAATGACAAAATTGGTCCTTATGGTAAACTTTTGGAAAATTTACAAGTTTGGTCCTTAAAGTTTCAAACTTGGCAGTTTTGGTCCTTGGACTTATGAAAATGGAATTTTATGCAATGTTGATTGCAGATTTAGTCCTTGTGATAAGTTTGGATAAGTAACAGTTTCAGTCCCTCAAAAATCCAAAATTACATGAATGGTCCTTGTATTAATCTAAACCAAACGGATACCCTTTGTTATTATTTAACCCAAAGCCCAAATCCAATATCTAAACCCGGCCCATATTTTAAAAAGAGTAAAACCGCCTAGTACTGTAGCACCTTCTCTACCACACCTGCATCCCAAAACCACCTGGTTTCATCACATCACCACCACTTTCCACCTCACCTACCTTATCCCCCCAGCTGGTTAACAACCCCCTCCACCTCTACATACACCAAAAAGCATTAAATGCATAAACCTGCTATCAAAGACTTTTCCCGCCAAAATTACACATGGACGATTAAGATGCTATCAAGCCTATCCAATGGTGGGAAATGATCAGAGGAAAGAGAAAAAGCTTTTGGATGTCTATAAAGAAGAAAAGAAAGCAGTGATAAGAGGGGTCGCATGTTTTTAGACCATTAGTAGTGTAAAAGTTCTTTAAATGTCTGTTTTAGCTTAAATTTCAAGTCTTAGTGCAAAATCAAGTTTGTTTCAAGTTATAAGACACTTTTGTATTGTAATTATTCAAGTTAAATAAGATTTCAAGCTTTCATGTTTCTTGATAATTCGTATTAAGTCAATTATACTTATTATAAGTTTCATAAGCTCTTTTATCCTTCCAACAAGCTCAGATAAGCTTGTTATAGCTTTTCATGAGTTTGCATTAGACTCTAGTGTTTCAATCTGGAAAAAATAAAGAAAAGTCAACAAAAGTCAACTGAAGAGCTCAAAATGGTTTGGTCATGATATTTGGTGATGCAGAGTTAATTTTGGATTGCTTATTGGTTTAGAGGCTTAGTGGTAAGCCCATAGGAGTAGTTCTCAGTTCTCAGATCTCAGTTTTATGCTTGGACACATTTGTAAGCCATTTCTTAAAAGATTGTATTTATTAGTATAAGTGGTTAAGTCTTGTTAATTTTAGTTTAAATCTGTCTCAATATAGTCAATATAAGTTATTCAATTGATTTTATGGCTTAAATTAGTGTGAAGCTTCTAAAAGCTTCAAATCAGTTTTGATAAGGCTTGTTTGGATTTGTTGTGGAAAATGTGTTACAAGGTGTCTGTGGTATTGTACTTGTCTGATATATGTCACAATAGAACCTTTTAGCTCAGTCAAAGCATTAAATCCATTCCTTGTTTTATAAAAAGTCAATTTGATCTTTGAAACTCATCTCTGCTTAACTGTTAGATATTTAGATTCCATAATCATGCATATTAGTGTAAAAGTTGTTTATATAGCCTAAATCAGTCTTATAGTAGCTTAATACATCATATTAGATCATCTAGGATCATTAGAATCTCATAAAAGTCAAACTGCTTCATTATATAAAAAGTCAAATTTTTCAAATACCCATTTTTGAATAAAACTTAGAATTTTATTGTGTGTTTAATACTAAGTTTTAGCTTAAATCCTTTTGGGATGGTAATATTTAGCTACTAAACTAAATTATAAAAATACTAGCTTATATGTACTTAACTTATAAACAGCTTATTACATAGCTTCTTTTGAGACCCTTGTTTGATAACTTGCCCTGTGCACAGCTATTGAGACCTTTTTCACAAGCTCACACAGAGCTTATGAGAGAAGTCTAGCTTGTGTACCTTAGTTTTTTGAGAAGCTCACCTAGCTATCTCAAGGTTACAAGTTTAATTTTGCAATTTACAGCTTATTTGATAAGCCTGCTCATTGCTTTTTATTTTGTCCATTTTCTGTGTACATCAGCTATTCATGTTTTTTTCAGTTTCTTCATAAGCTTCTCACAAGCTTATTAGTATAATTAAATCTTTGTAAATTAGCTTTTTGGATAGCTCATTTGGTCAACTTGATATTCCCAGTCTTTGTTTTCATTTCCAAGATCATTTAAGTGCTTAATTTAAGCTAGAAGGTGCCTAGTAATCACAACAGTTTCCTGTTTGACAGTTTAAGATTTTGCTTATTTTGGCTTATTTTGTGCTTATTTCTTGGTAATTATGCTTCCTCAGTTGTCATTTTAGCTTTTTATTAGTTGCTTATCTTATTTTCTAGTTAGCTTGTGTTTATTTAGTAGCTTTTTAGCCACTTGGCTTTAATCTCGTGCTTATTCATATTTTTGCTCCACTGTTAAGATAATAAGCTATTTCTAAGCTTATCAGTGCTTTTCATAAAAAGTAATAGTTTTAGAAATTGCTTATCTTAATGTACTTAATAAGTTTCAAAAAGAAAAATTGAAAAATAAAAATATATTTTGCAAAAAGGTAGAGGCCAGGATTCGAACCTGTGACCTCTAGCCTCCCACGACCACAACCACACACACAATAACCAGGCGCCCTTGGGACTTGTCTCGGTTATATCTTGCAAAATTTAATATATACCCCTTTGTTATCGGTTAAGCTTATACGAGCTTAAGAGCTTATTTTCAGCTTATTTGAAACAGCTTTTTCATCCTTTTCATTTTTCTTAGTTTTGTAATAGTATAAAGTAATTTATAAAAAAATTTCAGATTTTTCCAAATAGTTTTATTATTTTTTTACATTTAATTAGTGTAAAATCTTATTTAATTCATAATAAAAAATATAAAAGTCAAAAAAATATAAATCTTTTTTCTAAAATTTTCTTTTGTCATATAGTACGTAATAAAATTGTTTTTACACTCGTAGGCCTTTTATTTCAAAAATGTTACGTTTTTGCTTGCGCTCCAGCGTTATTTTTACACGTAACGCTCGTTTTCATTTTAAATCACGTTTTTAGGTAATTTCAGTTTACGTTTTACTTAAGATAGTTTATTTAAGTTAATTTTGATTTATAAAATCGATTTTAAAAATAGTGATAGCGTTTATTTAATATATTTTATCTTTAATTTCTTTTAATTTGCATTTAAGTCGCTGTAATTTGTAGATCTTTTCTTTAAGTAATTTTCCATCAAAAACCTTATTGATCACTATCCTTAGTGATTATTCTATCATCTGAAGTTGTTTAACACCAATTCATCCTCCGTGGGACTTAACGACCCGGGAATTCATTATATTCTCCAGGACTTCATTGTATTTGTGTTTTAAGCAGTTTTAAGTCTGTTACGGTTAGCCATTCACAAGTGGCTAGCTTGTGTGATTAGACTTGACTAGTTTTGCACAGATCAAAATTTTAAAAATAATATTCAAATTATAACCATTTATAAAGATGGGCGTGATCTTTTTGAAATTCACGGGTTGAAAAGGTTAAACGGGTTTTTGGTTGACACAGTCAACCCTTTTTTGATACAAAAGTTGCCACATTAAGAAAAAAAGCTTAAACGGGTTAGATGGGTCGACCCAATTAATTTATTCAAAACCCGAACCTACCCTGATTAATAAACGGTTAGATGGGTCGACCCAAACCCGACCCGAAATATATTTATACTCAACACCGAGTTACTAGTTCCTCTCTTTTTACAACTGCTTCAAACTGAAACTGAATTGGTTACACTTTGAGTCATCCCAATTAAAATAATAAGCATCAATATTATGGGAACGCGTAAGTTTTTCTCGACCTTTGATTTTCTGCAGTCTCTTCAGTTCTCATGATTACTTGTTTTAATTATTTCATTTCTCATTAATACTCTTAATTTTTTCAGTTCATGCATCTACCCTTTATATATATGTTGGTTTTATTTTTATTTTTTCAGTTCATCCATATACTTTTTTCAGTTCATAACTTTTTCACTATATACAACCCTAATTGAAAATGGCTGCCACGCCATACTTGAATGAACTGAAAGATCTTTGTGGGGTCTGAAAAGCTTCATGATTGTTTTATTTTTCTCAATATTAATGAGATACCTACGAATGAGGTCAACATGAGAAATGTTGCGGCCGTCAGAGACGACATGAGAATGCAAGTGGATAAGAGAACAGAACGAATGATGGAGGTGTTTTATTTGAATACTGATGAAGAAATGGCAGCTGAGGATGTTTATGATTCAATGCATGAAGTCCAGCTCATTGAGAGGCGCTTGGTTGAATCTCTTGCAAGTGTTGTCGCTGATTTTCAGAGGTTGATAACATTGAAGAAGGAGACCATTGAGATTCTGGAGAAGTATGAAGAAGAATGAAGGTAGTTGTTGGGTCTTTTTGTGGTTTTTGTGTCTGATGCTCTCATGTTGTTGGGTTATGTACTTATTTTGATGAAAACTTGTTATGTATTTATGTTGAAGGGGATGGTTTGTGAACAATGGTTTATGATAACTTATTATGGTTAATATTTTAATGGTATGTGCATATTTATGTTTAATGGCCGTTTGTTTTGTTATGTGTTTTGATGATAATCTGTATGTGCTTATGTTGCTTATGTTGATAATCTGTGATTGTTAGTTGTTATTGTTAAATGTTGGTTGCTTTTGTTTATATGTGTTTAATTTAGCCTAGTACAAGCTTATGTATCAGTATTATGATTTAGATTGATCATTTGCCTTTTAAATTTGTTAAATCAGTTATTAAACAATATGTGTTTTAAAGTAGTGTTTGGTTAGGTCTGTGTAGTGAGTATTAGTTGAACTCAGTGACTAAGGCCTGTTCATACAACTTTCTTAACAGCTAATAAGTCAGAAACAAACAAGGTTTTAGTGGATAGAAGCTTTAAAGTCAAAATCACCAATATATTGGCCTAAAATCTGTCTGTGTGGAAATTAGTGTGGCATAAGCTTCAAATCATCTCACAAGTAGTTGTTCTAGCATAAATTAGTCTTAATATAGCTTAAGTCACATTAATCAATGACAATAGTCCCTGTTTTTATGTAAAATTAGTTGTTAAGAATCAATGACAATAGTCCCTGTTTTTATGTAAAATTAGTTGTTAAGAATCAATGACAATCCTCATTACTGTTTGTATAACTCTTTCTTATAAATTTCTTATTTAAATTTAGGTAATTTTAACTTTTTAGCTTCTTGTTATTTATATTTTCACTTTGAGATCTCAAAACAACCCTGCTTAAGGGGTGTTTGGCTCAAATGGGTCAAACGGGTCAATATGGCTTATCACTGTTTGGCTCAAATGCCCATATTAAGAGCTTAATTTCTGCTTATTCACTGTTGTTTCTCTTCTGTTTTTTGTTTCCTTTAGTAGCTTGTACTACTGACTAGAGAATTCTGAGCTTAATTGGGATTCTAGATCTTATCTTGTTGCTTTAATTTGGTCTGCTAATCACCCCATTAGGACTGAGATGCCCTGCACTCAGTCATTTTTGTTTTTTTAATCAAGCCTGGTTTTTTGACTCCAAATGTCTTCTTTTTTATTGCATCCCAAGTAACATTGTTAGCAAGACCTAACACTTGTATCCTTTTACCAGGAACTTGTTCAACATTTTTGCCTTTTGACTTCTTGCCTTTTGACTTTTTGGCTTCTGACTTTGTTAATCCTTTGAATTTCCAATTAGGTGGAAAGTAATCTGCCCAAGATGATTTTGAGCTTAACTCATCTTCACAGCTTGACATAGGTGATGATTTTGAGCTTCAAATGGTTATCACTTCTGCAACAAAATAATACTCATTTAGATCTTGAAATGCTAGGAACAAGGCATTCTAGTCTATATTCTAATACAAGCTAATACTATCAGAAACAATTGCAAAGTAGTAACAGAGTATGACTATCATAACATGCTATTAACTACTCATTCTCTGCAACTTCAATTCCCATTTAGCTTCAACTTCTTTGATAACAACTGTAAATGCATCCATTACTATCTCAGCAAACATCAACAACTGTAAATGCATCCACACATATATCCTATAACAAGCATTTCATTAAACAAAAGGTCATTACATCAAACCTACATAACAAGCATTTCATTACACAATTTTTGACAACATAACAACAATAACCAAACACAAAACAACAACAATTTTCTTAAAAAAAACCACACTAGACTTGCTTTCTTTCAACTCCAATTGCAGCAGAAACATTTCCTTCTCCATAGTTTATTTTTGAAACTCAATCTCCCTTTCCAAATCTCTTATTTTTCCATACTTGTCTTCTTTCAAACGTTTTTCCTTTTGAATCAAATTAAAAACCTCTTGTTTGTAATAGTCATTAGGCAACTCAAGATCTAGCCAGTAAAATGTCTTACATTTTGAACCCTATATGGTACAAACAACAAACATCACTAATATCAACGCATCCAAGAAAAAGCATTATAATACTCAACGCATCCAAGAAAACTTACATTATAATACTCAACGCATCCAAGAAAACGCCTTAAAGGGAAATCAATTGTCCGCGAAGTCTGCCTAATTACTTTTGCAATTTTGACTTTTAATTTCTAATTTTTAGATATAAATTAGTTTATCTAACTTTGAAGTAATAATTAGGCAATTAATTAAGAAATAGCTTAAAAATAAATTGTAAAAGTATTTCTAATTTTAAGATCCAAATCCACATCATTCCACCATCCAAAATTGCCAACAAGAATCACCACCATCATCAAGACCAGGTAATACCTCATAAATGAAACCCTAATCGTTTTTGCTAAATTTTTATGAAACAACATATGTGGTTAATTGAATTAGGCTCCCTTTCTTTTTGTTGAAATTATATGTGGTTTTATGTGGTTAATTGAATTAGGTTTAAGATGGATACGAGTAGGATGTCTTTACCTAGATTTACCATTGAATATAAAAAAGGTCTTGACGACTTTCTTGATCATATATTCTATAATGAGGGTAAAAATGGACATATTTCATGTCCATGTATTGATTGTGGTAATCAGATATGGGTAGATCGGACGGAGGCTACAACACATCTGTTATGTGTCGGGTTTATGAAAGGTTATACAATTCCACCTTTCAGTTCCAAATCAAGTGATGCTCCAATGTTGGATGCTGAAGATGACATGCAAGGGTTGGTGAATGATGCCTTTCATCGGTTTGGTGATGACACACTAACCGATGACATGGGAACACAAACTGAAAGTATGAGTATGCCAAACCTAAAGGCGAAAAAATTTTATAAAGTGTTGGGAGAGGCAAAGAAACCACTATATCCTGGGTGTAAGTTATCAGTTCTTTCTTTTATCATTAGACTATTTCATGGTAAGTGTGTTGGGAAATGTAGTGATAATGGTTTCAGCAAGATGCTAGATACAATGAGGGAAGCCTTCCCCGATGCTTCTATACCAAAGTCATTGTATGAACTAAGGAAGATAATTCGAGAGTTGGGACTTAGTTATGATAAAATTGATGCATGTCCTAATGATTGTATGCTGTACTGGAAAGAAAACATTAATAAAACAGAATGTGATATATGCCATACGTCAAGGTATAAAGCAAGTAAAGATGATTGTGCAGATGAGTCAACCACAGCTGATACACGTAAGAAGATTGGAGCAAAGGTGTTGCGTCATTTTCCGCTCTTACCACGATTGCAAATGTTATTTATGTCATCTAAAACAGCCGCCTCCATGAGATGGCATGAAGAGAGTCGCACGAAAGATGGTTACTTGAGACAGCCTGCAGATTCCCCGGCATGGAAAGCATTTGATTTTAAGTATGATAAGTTTGCCAAAGAATCTCGTAATGTCAGGCTTGGTTTAGCGAGTGATGGGTTTAAGCCTTTTGGAACAATGAGTGTTTCTCATAGTACATGGCCTGTTGTTTTGACGCCATATAATCTACCTCCTTGGATGTGCATGCAGAAACCTTATTTCTTTCTAACGTTACTTATACCTGGCCCATCTGCTCCTGGGAATAATATAGATGTCTATATGGAACCGTTAGTTGCTGAGCTAAAGGAGTTGTGGGATCGTAAAGGAGTAGACACTTAAGATGCATCAACAAAAAGTAACTTTCGGATGCGTGCTTGTTTGTTATGGACGATCAGTGACTTTCCTGCTTATGCAAATTTATCCGGATGGAGCACCAAAGGTAAACTTGCATGTCCTAACTGCCATAAACATACAAAATCAACACGCTTGAGTCATGGCAAAAAACAATGTTTTATGGGACATCATCGATATTTGCCTACTGATCATGCTTTTAGAAGAGATACAAACTCTTTTGATGGCACAGAAGAACTAGACAGGCAACCCCGTGGCTTAAGAGGACAAGAAGTACTTGATGAGTTAGATGGTTTTGAAGTTAAATTTGGAAAACTTGTGAAGAGCAACCCAAATTTACCTTTTAATTGGAAGAAGAAAAGTATTTTTTTTGAGTTACCGTACTGGAAAGATAACTTGCTACACCATAATCTTGATGTAATGCATATTGAGAAGAATGTTTGTGACAGTGTCCTTGGAACGCTAATGAATCTAGATGGGAAGACCAAGGATCATATAAAAGCACGCCTAGATTTACAAGAAATGGGCATTAGACCTGAACTTCATCCTATAGTTCAAGATAACAACAAAGTTTATTTGCCACCTGCTTGTTTCTCAATGGATAAAAAAGAGAAAGATATTTTTTGTCGTGTGCTTAAGAAGGTGAAAGTTCCAGATGGTTATGCAGCTAATATATCAAGATGCGTAGAGTTAAAACCTCCAAAACTATTTGGACTTAAAAGTCATGATTGCCATATTTTGATGCAGCAGTTGCTTCCCATTGCCTTGCGAAATGTGTTGCCTAAGCACGTGCGCTATACTGTGATGAAGCTATGTCGTTACTATAAACAATTATGCGCAAAGGTTCTTAATCCAAATGATTTGGTTCAAATGGAAACCGAGATTGGAAAAATACTTTGTGATTTAGAAAGGATTTTTCCGCCATCATTCTTTGATGTCATGGTTCATCTTTCGGTTCATCTTGCTTCAGAGGCCAGATTAGGAGGGACAGTTCATTACCGTTGGATGTATCCAATCGAGAGGTGCACATTACTATTATAGTAAATACCTTTATTAACAAATATTATTGAATCTAAAATTATTGGTTTTGATATCTCAGGTATTTAGCTACATTAAAATCTTACGTGCGAAACAGGAATAACCCGGAGGGTTCCATTGCAGAAGGATATCTAGCTGAAGAGTGTGTGTCGTTTTGTTCATTGTACTTATCCAGTGATGTTGAGACCGTACATAATAAGACAAGTCGAAATAATGATGACGATGGTTATGAGGATGTTTTACCTATCTTTTCTATGGCGGGTCGACCGATTGGTGCTACAAAGGTAGAAATGATGGAACTTGACATTTTGGCTAAAGCACATTCATATGTGTTGTTCAATTGTAGTGAAGTTGATGAATTTCGAACGTAAGTAATTATATTAGTTGTGAGTTTCATAAATTATATTATATGATTAATAGTTGTCGTTGTTATCATCATTATCATCTGTTAACACTGTAGTGAACATCTGGCGTTGGTTCATCATCAAAATCGGAGAAAACGTAAGCGTGACATTCAACGTTTACATAGTGAGACTTTTGAGTCGTGGTTTCAAGATCATGTAAGGCATATACACAGGTTTATTACTTTTGAAAAATAATTATAATGACATAGCATTTTCGACCTACTAATAACAAAACAATTAACACATCTTGCCTTATTTCATGTTGAGGAGCTACATGCTAGAGGGGATCACAGAATCACAGAAAGTCTAAGGTGCTTGGCAAGTGGTCCATCTGAGTATGTGAAAAAATATAAGGGATTTATCATAAATGGTTTCCGATTTCACACAAAAGATGTAGAACATAATAGGAAAACACAGAATAGTGGGGTTAATCTTCAGGCCATGACAAACAGTTACTCGAGTGCTACAGATAACAATCCTATCGCGGGAGATGTAACTTACTACGGGGTTTTGAATGATATAATTGAGTTCGAGTATGGTATTGACAAGAAAGTAGTTTTGTTCGATTGTGATTGGATTTCGAATGGTTCAAGGAAAAAAGAAGATGACAACGGGTTTACTCTATTGAATTTTGAAGGATTGAAGGCTCATAACGAGCCTTTTATACTAGCTTCTCAAGCGCATCAAGTATTTTACATTGCAGATAGTGTTGACAAAGGATGGCAAGTTGTGATCAAGACAGCGCCCAGACATGTTAATGACATGGATGAACAAACAAGTCTTGATGACGTGGAAACACATTTGCAGGGTGACTCATTTATGTGTCCTCAACATGACGAAACAATGGATATTGAATTGGTTAGAGGTGGTTTCGATGGAACCGTTGTGGACAACAATGACTTAGTTATTGCCGTTGAAGAAGATCCAGTTGAAGAAGCTTAATGATTTCAATTAGCTAAATAATAATAGTCCCTGTTTTTATGTAAAATTAGTTGTTAAAAATCAATGACAATCCTCATTACTGTTTGTATAACTCTTTCTTATACATTTCTTATTTAAATTTAGGTAATTTTAACTTTTTAGCTTCTTGTTATTTATATTTTCACTTTGAGATCTCAAAACAACCCTGCTTAAGGGGTGTTTGGCTCAAATGGGTCAAACGGGTCAATATGGCTTATCACTGTTTGGCTCAAATGACCATATTAAGAGCTTAATTTCTGCTTATTCACTGTTGTTTCTCTTCTGTTTTTTGTTTCCTTTAGTAGCTTGTACTACTGACTAGAGAATTCTGAGCTTAATTGGGATTCTAGATCTTATCTTGTTGCTTTAATTTGGTCTGCTAATCACCCCATTAGGACTGAGATGCCCTGCACTCAGTCATTTTTGTTTTTTAATCAAGCCTAGTTTATTTTGTGAGTGCAATTCTGGCTTAGTATAGTACAACAATAATGCACCAAATTAACCATTATCATTGATAGATAAGGACAATACAAAGACAGATAACCCATACATAACTTCCAAAAGATTGAGACATATAACAATACAAAGACAGATAACAAGTGTCCTATTATGGTGTATCAAGTTTTGATACCCAAGTATCAAGTGTCATACTAACTAATGTTTAAATAAAACTTTTGTAAATAAGCGTTCTAAAAAACTTATGTTTTATGACTCAAATAAAGGAGTGTTCTATTATGGCGTAGGATAATAAAACCACAACAAATAAGCGTACTATAAAGGTTAATGTTAAAAGACACAGTTGTCAAGGGTCCTGTTAATTTTTGTTCAAATAAAACTTTTGCAATTAAGCGTTCTATAAAACTGAATAAGCGTTATAAAAAGCGGATGTTTTACGACTCTAAAAAGATGTGCCATATTGTGGTGTATCATAAACAAACCATTATGAATAAGCGTTATATAAAGGTTAACGTTATAAGACGCTATTGTCAAGGGTACTATTCACTTTTCTTATAAAAAAACGTTTGCGAATAAGTGTTCCATAAAACCGATGTTTTATGACTCAAATATCAAGTGTCTTATGATGGTGTATCAATCTATGGGACCCAAGTGTCAACTGTCATATTAAGTTATGTTTTAATAATACGTTTACGAATAAGCGTTTTAAATAATTAATGTTTTATGACTTATATATCAAGTGTCCTATTATGGTGTATTGTAATAAAACCATAATTAATATGCATCCTTTAAGGGTCCTATTAAGTTTTGTTATAATAAAACTTTTGCAAATAATCGTTTTAAAAAAATGATGTTATAAAACCATTGTACATAAGTGTCCTATAAAGGTTAACGTTATAATACCCACGTGTCAAAGGTCCTATTAAATTTTGCTATAATAAAACTTTTTGTGAATAAGCGTTTTAACTAACTGGTGTCTTATGACTCAAAACTCAAGTGTCCTATTATGGTTTATTATAATACAACCATAATGAATAAACGTCTTATAAAGGTAATTTATTAGGATCCATATTTTAAGTGTCATATTAAGTTATATGATAATAGGACCCCAAATCATCGACCATCCTATTATATACCTTTTTAGGACATCGCCTAAGTAGCAAATATTTAAAAAGGACCCTAAACGCTCATATGTCCTATTAAACAGTTTTTTAGGACTCCATTATCATACCGTCCCACACAAAGGGTCCTAAAAAGCCACTTTTGTTGTAGTGAACAGAAGAGAAAGAAAAGGAGTACCTTGTTGGTGTCTTGCACACGACAACAAGAAGAAAAAAGAATACCTTGTTACAAATTCGTAACGTGACAAGAAGAAGAAAAGAAGACGTCAAAAGGATACCTTGTATATACACGACATATACAAGAAGAGAAAAAGGAAGTTGCTTGGAGAATAGAAGAAAGATACCGGTTAGAAAAACAATCTAGGATTGTTTTTGGAAGAAAAGACGCTAGCAATACAGGAATAATAACGAAAAATACGACTTGATCAATTGTATTTTTGTTGGAAATACCGAAAGGTATTTTATTGTGGCACATTCGGTGTGGAACAAAGAAAGAAAAGAAAGGTATTGTAGAACGCGGACAAGCAACGAAGGAAAACAAGGACTTAAGCAAAAACGCCCCCTTGTTTAAGGATACTACCATCGTAGTGGTAAAGAAAAAAACAAGCAATCGGCTTGTTTGGAAAAATACCGAAAGGTATTTGTGGTTACTTGTGTTCGATTGAAGTCAAAAACAACAAACAACAACTTTGTTGTTTTACCGAGAAGAAAGCCGAGACCAAGAGTTCTAAGGCACGTTTATTTTTCAAGTCGACACAAAAGAAAAAGAGAAGAAACAACGTGGTAGAAGAAAAGTATATTGAAGGCAATTCGACAACATCAAAGAAGGTGTACGCGAATTGGTTTAGTGAAAGTGGGAAAGAAAGAACGTGGTTGGTATCAAACTCAAGTACCGACACAAGTGGGAATACGATTGTGTTTAACACAACAACGAGGTCACAAATTCAAACTTTGGATTTTTCTTTTGTACTTTAGATAGTATAGATCGTTATTTTACATTATTAAAAAATCCCGAGAACTATATATTGATCCCGTACTATTAGATTCCCGGATAACTATTTCTGTTCCCGTAGTATTAAGAATACCATACTTAGTTAGAATTCCCATACGAATTAGAAAGTGAAGATCATAAGCACTATGAAAATGCCCGGTGACGATGCGAGTATCAGTAACACTACACCAAAACCCGTAACCCCAATGGCACAATATCAATGCCCTAAACTTAAAACCACAAACTACACAGTTTGGACTATACAAATTAAGGTGATACTAGAAGCACAAGGTTTATGGGAAGCAATAGAACCTAAGGAAAATACACAAGTAGATGATAAGAAGGATAAGGCAACAACGGCCTTCCTATATCAAACATTGACCGAAGATGTGATCTTACAAGTAGCAAGTTGCAAAACGGCAAAGGAATTATGGGATTCATTAAGAAAGAGACACGTTGGAGAAGAGAAAGTGCAACAAGCACGGTTACAATCATTGATGATTGGATTTCAGACCCTTCAGATGAAGGAAGAAGAAACGGTGGATGCATTTACAGCCAAACTGAACGGCTACGCCACGAAGGCTAAAGAATTAGGAAAAGCATTGGATGAATCACTTTTAGTACAAAAACTATTAGATTCCACACCAGATAGGTTCATTCAAATAGTAGCATCCATAGAACAGACGAATGATCTCGATGACATAACGTTAGATGAGATCGCTGGAAAACTTAAGGCATTCGAGGAGAGAATAAAACTCCGAAAGGGAGGACAAGTAGAAAGCCAAGATAACCTATTATTCGCACAAGGCGAACACTCTAGAAATAAGAAACGATTTACCAAATATAGAGGTAGATCAAACTATTCATGAGGAAATTGGCAAAATAAAGGTAATAGAGACAACTCGAATGGAGGAAACTCAACTCACAATAAGAATAAAGGTGAGTGGGATAAAAAGAACTTGAAATGCTTCAATTGCGGGAAACCCGAACATTTCAAGAGAAATTGTAGAAGTCCACCAACAACTCATGAACAGTCAAACCTTATCTTAGAAGACGATGAACATAATTACTAATGGCTACACACGAAACTAAAGAAATCTTGTTAAATGAAGAACAAGTACAACCCCGAAAATATGCTACAACAGGTGCTAGCATATGGTATTTAGATAATGGTGCAAGTAACCATATGTCAGGCACCAAAGGCCTTTTTAAGGATATTGACGAAAACATCACTGGACGCATTCGTTTTGGAGATGGATCGTATGTTGAGATAAAGGGTAGAGGTTCAATATTATTAGGATGTAGAAACCTACAGCAAAAGATGATTTCAGATGTTTACTACATTCCAAACCTCAAGAGCAACATACTTAGTCTAGGACAACTTACAGAATTAGGTTGCAAGATCATCATGGATGGAAATTTACTGACTTTGTATGATAAGAATAAGAAGTTGTTGATGAAAGTAGAATGATCTAAGAATCGACTTTACAGTATCAGATTACATATAGTAGCACCTATATGTCTCTTAGCAAACGTAGATGACCAAGCATGGTTATGGCATGCTAGATTAGGTCACATGAACTTTGACGCAATAGACAAGATGGCAAGGAAAGGTTTAATGGATGGAATACCGAGAATAAATCATGCAGGACAAATCTGTGATGCATGTTTATTAGGAAAACACATCAGAACACCCTTTCCAAACCAACCTAAATTCATATCAAAGAACCCGTTGGACTTAGTATATGGAGATCTTTGTGGTCCCATAAGTCCAGCAACACACTCTGGAAAGAAGCTCATCTTCTTATTAGTAGATGACTGCACACGTTTCATGTGGGCTTACTTTCTAACTTCGGAAGATCAAGCATTCAGCACTTTCAAGGAATTTAGACAGCAGATTGAATCAAAGTTGAAGTTGAAAATAAAGATGCTAAGAACTGATAGAGGAGGTGAATTTACATCACATGAATTCACCAAATACTGTAAGGAGAATGGAATAGAAAGACAATTGACAGCACCATACTCACCGCAACAGAATGGTGTAGTAGAGAGGAGAAATAGAACAGTGTTATCAACGACTAGGAGTATGATGAAAGCGATGAAGTTACCCTTAACTTTTTGGGCGGAAGCAGTCAGACATGCCATTTACATACTCAACAGGGTACCTACGAAAGCCCTGGAAGATAAAACACCATATGAAGCCCTCTACAACAGAAAACCAAACCTAGAATACCTAAGAATATTCGGATGCACAGCTTATGCTAAGATAACTATACCTCACTTGAAGAAGCTGGATGATAGAAGCATTCCAATGATTTACTTAGGAGTTGAAGAAGGATCAAAAGCATGTAAGCTATATGATCCAGTAGGGAAGAAGAAACATGTAAGTAGGGATGTAAAGTTTATGGAAACGAAACCGTTGGATTGGAATAACAATGAAGAGGATGCAAGTACAGAAGATACGTTTTGGACTAGTTTTGTAATAGACGGAGTTGACTATGATAATCCTATACCAGTCAACACTGATAACACGTATCATGAACAAGAACCTATACCAGATCCACCCTCACCAATCACAACACCATCATACACTTACAACCCTAACTCAGAATATGAAGAAGGAGCTACTATAAGCTCATTAGAAAGCTCAGATCATAGATTTGATCATAGACCAATACAAGGTTTAAAGAAGATTACTGAAATCTACGAAACTGCATGTGAAGTAGAAGCACCAAGCTTATTTTTCACAGAAGAAGAACTCCGTAATTACAAGGAAGCATCAAAAGACGAGAAGTGGATTGAGGCCATGGAAATTGAATTAGATTCAATCAACAAAAATAACACATGGACTCTTACCACATTGCCCGAAAATCAGAAGGCGATAGGACTCAAATGGGTTTATAAAACCAAGATAGATGCACAAGGAAGGATCATAAAGTATAAAGCAAGATTAGTAGCAAAAGGTTATGTACAAGAACAAGGTATAGACTTCGATGAGGTGTTTGCACCAGTTGCTAAGATAGAGACAGTTCGATTGATATTAGCACTAGCAGCATATCATGGATGGCAAGTACACCACTTAGATGTAAAATCAGCATTTTTACATGGAGAATTGAAGGAATAAGTCTATGTTACACAACCTGAAGGTTTCATTCAACAAGGAAACCTAGGAAATGTCTACAAGCTAACTAAAGCATTGTATGGCTTAAGACAAGCACCTAGAGGTTGGAGCGTGAAGCTTGACCAAACCTTGAAGTCCTTAGACTTTAAGAAATGTAATCTCGAACAAGCAGTTTACACAAAGAGAAGCAAGACTTCTACACTTATAGTTGGAGTATATGTAGATGATTTGATAATCACGGGGACTTCAAAGAAGGAAGTAGACTTGTTCAAATCCCAGATGGAAGATAAATTTGAAATGAGCGACTTAGGGTTGCTAGCATATTACCTTGGGATAGAAGTTACACAGACATGAGGAGAGATTACGATCAAGCAAACATGATACATTAACAAGATCTTAAAAGAAACAAGCATGACGGACAGTAATGACACGAAGACACCAATGGATCACGGCACTAAGTTGGTCAAGGCGAAAGATGGAAACCCAGTTGACGCAACTTATTACCGAAGCCTAATTGAAAGTCTCATATACTTACTACATACAAGACCAGATCTTAGTTACTCAGTCGGACTACTCAGCAGATTTATGCAAGACCCGAAGGATCATCACCTGAAGGCAGTGAAACAAATAATCCGATACATCAAAGGAACAAAAGAGCATGGCATAATATACAAGAAAGAAGGCGGCTGCAAGATTACAGGATACAGTGACAGTAGTTATGGAATCAATACATATCAAGGAAAAGGAACTACTGGAATAGTATTTTACTTTGGAGAGTCACCTATCACTTGGTGTACTCAGAAGCAACCGACAGTAGCACTCTCATCATGTGAATCAGAATTCATGGCGGCTACTGCAGCAGCATGTCAAGCCTTATGGTTAAAACGTTTACTTAGTGAATTAACTGGATTGGAAGAAACAAAGATAACGCTTAGAGTTGACAACATATCAGCTATAACACTCGTAAAGAACCCAGTTTTTCATGGAAGGAGCAAGCACATAGACATTCGCTATCATTTCATTCGTGAATGCGTAGAGAATGGTCATATCAAAGTGGAACACGTAAGTGGAGAACTACAAAGAGCAGATATCTTAACAAAAGCATTACCAAGACTCAAGTTCGTGACTATGCGACAAATGCTCGGAGTTCAAGACTTAGGACGAAGCAACGATCAAGATTAAGGAGGAGATGGTAAACTATAATCTCGACATTGCTTCAAACTCGAAGGACCAAAGTTGCTCGTTATAAAGATTTCAACCGAATAGCGGTTAATAGTAGTTATGAAAGTTAGTTAATTAACCGCCAAAAACGGTTACAAAAAACGGTTATGAAACCGAACCATTGCAACGTTTGGATCACACCCATTCGTTTAGTATAAGTACTCGTACATGTAAACATTTCAAAGATTAGACGATTTAGTTATTCAAAGTTTATTATTGTTTGCATTTCATATCGACTCACACTTTTGGGACCAACAAATAAAAAGTTTAGACTTTTTATTAAATGAAAACCATCATCAAATGGCCTAACGGTAAGGTTTTTTGTTTTCAAACAAATTAATGGTTCAAACCTCGCTAGGTGTGTACATTTGTGGGTGCAAGGAAGGCTCGAAAACGGTCCCGGCATTGACTCGCCCTCCCCTGATAACCTAACAGTCTCGATATTGACTCATCCTCTCCGGATAACCTGAACAGGGAAAAACATATCCATTTTTATTAGATAAAATACAAAGTAACTATGTAAAAAGCATCATCTCTCCGTCATTTGTTTATGCAAAATCTTCAATCAAATCTGGATAGTCAACTTTCTTTAAGTAGAAAGTAGACCTTATGAAAATTCGAGGAAACTTATTCAAATAATTAACAAATAAAATTAGTTTTGATAATACGGAAGTTGTATTGCACATCTAGAACTTGTAATGCTTTTTGTCTAATAATTTTCGCATTGATTTAGTTTACAATATCAAACGTAAAGATATAAAACAGAAGTGAAAAGAATGAAAGAAATTGTGAGGTGATAAAATGTAGTATCAGATAGCGGTGACATATATAAGCTACTTCAATGATAATAAGTCTTGATAAAGTATCAAATTTTTGAGTTGTCAAATTTTAATAGTGTAAGCCTGATAATGCTGTTTCTGATATTCGAACCATTTGTATTTACATGTTGTAGTTTCTCATATCATGCGATGTCTTTTGAAGTTTATATATAGTTCAATAATACGTAGTAACATTGTTTTCATTTTTATTGATTTGATTACTAATTACCTAGGCAGTTGTTGGCTATACTCTGTACAAGTAATCACACAGATGAATTGAAGTGATCATAGAGTTTCTATAAGAGCATTCGGAACAGGGCCTTGTCAATATAGAAACTCTACGACCACTTCAAAAATATTATTCTTGAACAGCGGGATATTTATATCAAATAAAGAAAATACGGACCACCCAGTATAACATTAGGAGGCCAGGGATACAAAGATTGCATACAAAGAGAGGAACATGGGTTATCGAACCGGTGGATCCAGTTTAGATGAGCTTTTCTTAGCCTACACGATATCGAATTAAAATAGTAAAGCTTAATGTCATTCAAGATCAACTCCCTAGAAGGCCGCTTTGGAGAAAAACACATCTCATTCCGAAATCTCCATAAAATCCAAAGAGTCGTTTGAACGACAGCGTCAAAGGGAACTCTAGATTGGCTGGAAGGAAGACTCTATCGGCTAAGTTGACGGCATCAATAAGAGGAGAGATTGTCATGTTGGGGATATTCCACCAAACCAACACCTTGGACCATGTATCGATAGCAATATAGCATGATGTAAAGAGGTGCTCTTCGGATTCTATATCTTCATCGCAAACGGGGCAACGAGTTGGGTGTAAATCGATACCTGTTGTGTCTAGATTAGGAAGCCTGTTCTGAGTGATCCGCCATAAAAAGATGTTAATTTTGAGTGGTAAAGCTTTGTTCCATCTATATGGCTGAGGATCCAGCGGGTGTAGGTGTTTGGTTATGAGAATACACATGGTTTTAACAGTGAATCATCTGTTGTCACTGATGGTGCATTCCCAGGCGTCTTGGTCACTCGATAGGTGAAGGTTAGACAAGAGATAACCATTTCATGAACCTCCTGGTGTTCTGCTATTGTACCACTTCAAAAATATATTTGATACAAATGATTAGGAAGGCTAAATGTGCTATGTTTGAACCCTAACATATGTTTTTATAGAGGCTGTTCCATTTCAGAATGTAAATTAGTACTTTGTTAAGTACTAGTGGGTAACTTTGTATGGTACTTAACAATTTACCACTAGGATTTTAATGAATTCATAAAATAAAGATGCTAACAAGTCGGACTAGAAATCAACATTCATTTCTTACAGAAAATGTCATTAGAAAAACACAAACATACTAATAATGTTTCTCCATCATTTTCGAACCAAAAATACCAAATTTCCTTTCAAAAAGCTGTCCACTGCAATGACTTTTTAAGATATCTACTAATGTATAACCTTCAAAGTAATCGCCAAAAAAACATGACCCGTCTGTCTACCAAGGTTACATCTTATAATCAAAACACATCAGAACTATAACAAAGTTCAGTAAGATCCAGGTGAGAAAGAGTAAGATCCAGGTGAGAAATTGTACAAGTTATTGACATTGTAAACATTAGACGATTGACCACCATCTTCCTCTCTTCTCCTTTTTGACACCCCCTGAGCATAATTATCATCACACATTCTTTTCAACCCATCACTTGCATCAATGTTTGTGTTATGGTATGAACCAGGGCCTGGTACCCATGCAGATCCAGTAGCTTGAGCGGTTGAGGTGGTAAGATTCCTTGATGGTAGCATTGGTGCAGCAGGAAAAGGTGCATTTGGAATATTCATGTTTGAGTAATAGTATGAACCAGGGCCCGATGGTGCCCATCCAGTGGGGTGAGTGGGTGGGATCGTACCGGTGTTTATGTTATAATATGAACTAGTAGCATGAGAAGTTGGGATGGTATAATTCACTGGCACGGGCATCTCTGCGGCTAGAAAAGGCATGTGACAATTGCAACATAGAATGGTTTTATTGACGCATCTTGTGCTATTGAAAAGACATCTTGCATTGATAGCAACTAGTCCAAAACAAATAAATTCCTTGGTCCAGTGGAGGGAGAGGGGGAGCAGGAGCAGGAGTGTGGGCTTGATGAGGACGTGGAGCTGGGCCCGTCTTGCTAGCACTGGTGCTATTAGTACTATTACTACTTTTCGGGTTTGAAGTTGCTTTGGTTGCTGTATGAGGGTGAGTTCTATTGACACCTGCATCTGCTGAAGGACACTCTTTTTTAGGTGACACGTTTTGTTGGAATCCACTCGGGTTTCTTCTCTGGTTATAAGCGGATCTTTTGGACTTTTCTGACAACAAAGCCCACGCCTCTGAGAGTATTTTAAACGCCTCATCTGCACCAACTGATTTGTTTTTATCAGGATGAAGCATGAGTGCCAACTTCTTATACTGTTTCTTAATTGTTTCATCATCATCAGATGGATTCGCATCAAGTATTCCATACCAATCCGACTCCCCATTTATCTTTTTCTCATAACAAATATACAAATCAAGAGTGATCAACATGTGGGATACACCATCAAGTCCCGGATTTAAAGTTCGTGCTTTTAAAATAAATCTCTTTGCGTCAGCAAAATCTCTATCAGCAAACTTCTTCTCTGCAATTGTTTTTGCCTTCATCGCCTCGTCTTTATTGCACTCCATGAGCTTGAAGCCTTAAATTCTGAAGTCATGAATATCATTTTAGTTAGGGTTTTGGCCGTACAATAGCAACGTACTTTGCCAAGTGTACCGATCTAGTACGCGTACTTTTTTTTGTTCCACTTAATGTAACGAACTTTTTGTTTTTGTTCCATTCTACCCAAAAATAACCGGCTACCGGGAAAAAAGTTTGGAAACCGGCTATGTATCATACCTGACATTTTTTATTAAAGGTTTTGGCTGTATAATAGCAACGTACTTTTTCAAATGTACCGATCTAGTACGCGTACTATTTTTTGTCCCACTTAATATAAAGTACTTTCATTTTCACACGCTTTTGTCCGTTTTTGCCCGTTTTCGTCCGTTTTTGCACATTTTCACACGTTTTAGCATGTTTTTCATCCGTTCTCACACGTTTTTTATCGTTTTTACACATTTTCATTCGTTTTTACATGCTTTCGCCTGTTTTTGCCCATTTTCGTCCATTTTTGCACGTTTTCATCCATTTTTTCACGTTTTCATCCATTTTTGCATGTTTTTGCACGTTTTCGTTCGTTTTCGCATGTTTTTCATCCGTTCTCACACGTTTTTGCCTGCTTTTTGAACGTTTTCGCATGTTTTTCATCCGTGCGAAAACGTTTAAAAACGTGCTAAAATAGCCGAAAACGTGCAAAGACGGGCGAAAATGTGTAAAAACATGCGAAAGCGGACCAAAACGTGCAAAAATGTGTAAAAAACGCACGAAAACGTGCAAAAACGGAAAAAGTGTGCAAACACATGTGGAAACATGTAAAAACGAATGAAAATGCGTAAAAACGAACAAAAACATGTAAGAACGGATGAAATCATGCAAAAACATGTGAAAATGTGCAAAAACGGACGAAAACGGGCAAAAACGGATGAAACATGCAAAAACTGGCAAAAACGTTCAAAAACATGCGAAAACAGACGAAAACGTGCAAAAACGGAAAAATTGTGCAAACACAGGTGAAAACATGTAAAAACGAATGAAAATGCGTAAAAACGAACAAAACGTGTAAGAAAAAACGTGTGAAAATGTGCAAAAACGGACGAAAATGGGCAAAAACGGATGAAACATGCAAAAACGGGCAAAAACGTTAAAAAACATGCGAAAACAGACGAAAACGTGCGAAAACGAACGAAAACATGCAAAAACGGATGAAAACGTGTGATAACGTGCGAAAACGTGCAAAAACATTTAAAAACTGACGAAAATGTGTAAAAACGGATAAAAACGTGCAAAACGGACAAAAACGTGCAAAAATGGGCAAAAAATTTTTTGGTGCCGGTTAAACAAGTTTCATGGGGTAGATTGGTACAAAAACAGAAAGTTCGTTACATTAAGTGGAACAAAAAAAAGTACGCGTACTAGATCGGTACACTTGGCAAAGTACGTTGCTATTGTACGGCCAAAACCCTTTTAGTTAAGGGCATACTAGCCATGTTATAATTACAATCTCAAATCTAAATACGCCCGGTACCTTTTAACAATTGTGTACTTATAAAATTATTGGTGAATCGATTAACAATAGTTCCAACGAGTGTGGAAACCCGCGCGATGCAGCGGGATTGCCTTCAAAGGACTTACTTTGTAGCGACACTTAAACCTTAGGGACTAATTTTGCCAGGTTGCTATAGTTAGCAATTAATTCTACAGGACTTACCTTGCAACGTCGCTTAAACCTTAAGGACTATTTTTGCCAGATTGCTATAGATTGCAATTAATGATGCAGGACTTATTTTGCAGCGCCACTTGAACCTCAGGGACTGTTTTTGCCAAGTTGGGAAAGTTTGCAATTAATGTTTCACTTTGGGTACAAACTTGTACGCCTTTTAGTATATAAGAAGAATAAGAGGCAGTTAATGATTGTTACGTAGGTCAAAGCCGGTGGTATTAACAAAGCTCCCGTTAGAAAGTGACTAAAACTATAGGATTTGTTTGGTAAATTTGGTTTTGGATAAATATTAGTGTTTTGTATGTTTACTAATTTGAGCTGGTTTTGGTTTTGGTTTTGGTAATATTTTTTGGTCATTGGTTTTCTACTTTTCTTATAAATATGAATCAATGACATCAGATTTTCTTTATATCTTTAAATCAAAATATTGTACTTGGTACCTTTGAATTTGGTTTGATATTTTTAATAAAGCATCCGCTTCATTTGTCGTATTTGTTTGTTATTTGTTTCGTCATTTAATTACCAACAAGTGGTGTTAGAGCTAGGTTCATTTAGCTATGAAAAAGAGAAAAAAGAAAAAAGAAGTCGGTAGCTTGAGTTCATCAAGGTGTTTGGTTTGTTTTCTTTTTGTTTGATCGAGTTTGGTGGGTTGTGGGATTTTTCTTTTGTTCGATCGTATTGATACATTAGTTTCGGACGTTGGTATGTTGGATCTAACGTTACCAGTTGGGGCCTTCTTCATATTTGGGGTTGTTTTGGAATTGTCATAGTTGGGCCTTTGGATAGCTTTGTTTGGACATGGTTTTGCAAGTTGCGAAAACAAATTATCTATACTACTTTCTAAAAGGTTTAGAATATTCTAAATATAAAAGTCTTAAAAATTTTAAGACCAAAAACATTTCTATAAAAAGAAATTAACCAACCATTTAGTAAATGTTATTCACAGACTTATGATTAACTTTATTGGTCAATACGTTTTTTATTAATAGACTTTATGATCATAAATAAATGTACAAGTTTTTACCATTTACTATGAAATCAATATGCAACTTGTAGTTGTGCCCTAAAAAACAAGCAATGAAACCTTTCTTTTTTCTCTCTCTAGGCGATTTTGGCGAAATCGTCTCTTCTACACATTAATTTCATCCGTTTTGGGGGAAATTCTTGTGTTTCTTTCCTGTAATTCATCTTGTTTTTTAATCTAATCATACTTGTCTGATAATGCCAATTGAAAACACAAAACCTCCAGATCTACTTATTAGGGAATTTTGTGAGTTGACTGGGATGTCAGCTGACAATAACCGACGTTCGGTGGCTGATGTTCCTGCCTCTAAGGGTAAAGAGGGGAAGATTAGAAGACACCGTCATGGAATCAAAATAAAGGTTTCCACTCCTGGATCTGCATCTGCTGGTGCTGGATCTATTTTAAGGAACCTGCGCTCTTCCAAGTATGCTGGTAAGTCTAGGAAATGTGTTGATTCACCCTCTATGGATAATAGGGGTGGTAAGCGTTTTGTTCATAGTACTGCTAATGATGAAATTGGTAGGGTTCTTAGTGATCTGAATTCCGGTGTCATTGATTATAAGCTCAAGTTTGTTATAGGTAGTACTAGTGATACTGCTACTTTGTCTAAGTCTGCTGAATGTAATGTTTGAACTATGGGCAATGATGGGACGTTCATTAAGCTTCCTTTAGATAAGAGGCATTTAGATAGCTCTAAGGTGAATCCTGTGGCTAAGAGTAGTGGTTCTGTAAACTCTAGTATGGTTGATGTAGTTAATACTGTGAGTGAACAAACTAGTAATAGGGATGGCATTGCTGGTGCTAAGACAGGGAGTGATATGGATATGGCAAGTTCATGGCATGGGAACGAGCATACTAGTATGGAAGATGTGGTTAGTACTGGTATTGATTCATCTAAGGTTCTGAATGGTATTGCTTGTGATAAGGTTGGGAATGGTTTTGAATTTGGTAGAAATGATAAGGATAAGGGTATTCTTAAGAAGCCTGTTGGTCCTTTATTCTCTGTTCAGTTTGGTAAGAATGAGTTTAATAATCCTTTTGTTAAGAAGCCATTGAACCATGTGGGAAATGCTTGGAACAATAGTGGTATCAATGTGTCACACCCTCGCCGGAGGCGGAAACACGAGGTGTAACGGAAGGGAACGTAAGCACAAGATAATAGAACATACCAACATTAAGATTTAAAAGAAAGAGTACACCATTACAATACCAGTTTAGCCGTCATCAGCAAATATATTACAAAGTTTAGATTCCAAAATATTTCGTTCTAGTACATAACGATTTGTAGTGACAAGTAAAAACTTCATTATGCAAGACCTGGTAGAAAAGCTTACTAACGATCCCCTGAAATGCATGAGAGAAAAAAAACGGGTCAACTATGAAAATAGTTGGTGAGTATACACGTTTCGTAAAATAAGAAAACTCGTAAGTGAGAAAGTCAAAAGTTTCGGTCATCGGAAAAAGTCCGCAAAGCAAAGGCATTGTATATCCACTCAGTTCCAAGTTCCGCCCATACAAAACTTGCAACATGTGTGTACACAACCCATTGCACAAAATATAGCGTATCAAGTAGTCAAGTATAAGTGATCATAATGGTTCATAATATAGTACCACGCATATAATAATTCAGGGATGCTCCGAGCATGGGAGACTTTGCACTGCTCCAACAAGGGAGACTTTGTGATGATGCTTCTGATGAAACCAAATTATGCTGGGTGCCACTACCCAAAGTTATGTTGGGTGCCCCTTCCCAAAGATATACTGGGTGCCTCTTCCCAAAGATATACTGGGTGCCTCTTCCCAAAGATATACTGGGTGCCTCTTCCCAAAGATATACTCCGAACGTAGGAGACTTTATAGTGATGCTCCGAACATAGGAGACTTTATAGTGATGCTCCGAACATAGGAGACTTTATAGTGATGCTCCGAACATGGGAGACTTTAGGTCAAGGTCATAACATGTACAGTTCAATAAGTTCAAGTAAGGCATTATTTCATAATTAAGTTCAAGGATTTGATTCAAGTTCACAAGTTCTAGTCAAACTAGTTAATAAAAGTAGTAAACAATTTAGCTCAAGAATGGTTCATGCATTTCGCCCCAAAATATAGTAAAACGGTAAAAAAGGGATGTGATTACTCACCTGTTGCAATAGTTATGGTGACAAAAGTAGATACACTGAAATGCGGTGCGATCTCTATCCGCAACCTAATATGAATGATATGTTCTAATATAAGTCATGAAACAATGTCGTGCATGCAAACTCATATGATATCCATACCACTTGTACATTTTGGAAAATAAAGTTTATCGTCGAAATATATGTTTATGACATATTGCCCAGTTACCAAGTACTTTACAAGTACTTACGTCGAAATGATATCCTACGATAATCATTTAGTGATTTATTAAGAGAATATAACTTTTCGTCGTAAAATAATGTCGTTGAAATTTTCATGAAAGTGACTAAACGGCCTCGAAAAGCTAGTCGTAAAATGGTGCACGTCGATCGTTAGGAAACAAACTCAACGGTTTTGGGAAGCTCGTACCATTATCTCAAAGTTTTAGTACATGCATTTCCATCCTAGAGGTCTCGAACATAAAGAAAAATAGAGGTTAAATATGGTACTTATGTCCCAAAATATAGTTTAAGGATGGTTTTTCGGCAAAGTTTAAGCGACCGTAATTAATTCATTACAACTCCGCTAAACAAACAGTCGGACATTTTTGGAAAATATACTTGGCGATCTCACTTTTACTAGAAGACATCACTTTATAAAAAGTTCTAAATCAATGTTAAAAACAACCTTCAACTTGGTCTCTAGTTTTGCCGTAAAACTTGCCTATTAGAAATCATATTTAGTTTTTCTTATATAATAAAGTTACGACAACTTTTGTAAACGTGTATAATTTAATCGTTACAAATCCGTTTTCTACATTTTAAAGGTCCTTAGCTTTGTATCAAAGTATACTAACATATTTTTGACAAGTCGAAATAATTTACAACGTCCAAGCTTCATTTTTGACTCGTATAAAATAAACAATGTTTGCTGAAATTCCAGAAATTTATATTTTTCGGCGCCAACTTGAAAATTTCATAACTTCTTCGTTATAACTCCGTTTTAATCCGTTCAAGCGGCCACGGTTTCGTTTTAAAGTATATTTTCTAAATATCTAGTCCAAAAATTTTTACCTACTGTCGGATTTTCCAGATTTAGAAAATAAGGACAGACCCTTTTGCAAACTTGTCGAAATGAGTTTTTCTCGCGCCAAACTTATTCTAACCCATTCAAAACAACTCCGAAGCTATTCTAATCCTACCATACACCTTCTTAGGGTGTCATGGGTTCCTAGACATCACCAAAAATAATATATAACAAGGAGTAATTATAGGATGGATTATATATATATTACTCTTAAAATCAATGAAAAAGTGGTATAACCTCATGAGACAAGCATGTTTTCTCAAATAAAATGAAATGACCATGAGAATGAATATGAAATATGATGATGAAAATAAAAAGCTTACAAGTAACTTGATGAGGTTAATGAGAACAAAGGATTTTCCTAATCACCCAAGGTTTTTATTTCACAACCCAATCAAGAGTGATACTAGAGTGAATAATTCTTGTCTTGAAAATATTTTGGATGATCTTCTCTTTGGTCCTTGGTTGGCCGGTTATGTGAGGAAGAGAGGAAAAAGATATGCTTTGATCTAAACACCTTGATATTATGAAGTGTATGTGTTGTGTAGTATAAAAGGATATTCTTGCAAGATATTTAACAAAGCAAATGACTCACCCCTTTGTTTGGTCGACATTTATAAAAAAAAAGTGAGTAGATGCATTTAGTAACAATTAAGTGTAGTAATGTAAAGTAAATGTGTAGTTAATTAGGAATAAGTGGTAACTTGTATACACATTTGAATATTTAGGATAGCGTTAAATAAAAATAACTTTTAACGGTTCAAGATAAAATATATTGAGGTCATAAAAATTATAAAAATACATTTCTCGCAAGAATTGAGTGAAATAATATTTGTCGTGTAGGATTTACGAAAACCGTCGTAATTGTTTAAATATAACAATTTATATACACAATAAATTTAAAACACCGGGTAAACTAATGATATAATTTTATAAACTTAATATGAGTATAAAAATATATCGGGATAATTTTTGGAAGTAACGGATCAATTGTTCAAAATAATTAATCACGCGATAACGTTTATTTAATATGAAAATTATACGTTTAATGTAAAATGCAAAACCATGCATGAACTAATATGATGACAATGATGTTAATGATATGTAGACTAAACTTAGTCTATATGAAATGTCCTTGATGATCGTTCATGAATTCGCAGCTAAACCCCTAAGGTTACGCGAATTTAATACTTGTAAACCTAGTTTACAATATACGATGAAATAGTAAATGTGAGAAATGACCGGAAATTGAGAATTGTGACATTCTTCCCATGTCAGCGGAATCACGTCCTCGTGATTCAATTAATGATACTATAGTCCGAACCGCGACAAAGGTTCTAAAAGTTCATGCTCGTACGAATAGTCTAAATGATCATGTCAATGCTCATGCATATGGATTCCTCATCCAACTAACTACGTGCCCGTGATTAGATTTGATGGGGTAAACTTACCCAATATCGAACGTAGCCCTCAAAAGACCTTTAGGTAGTGACTTGAGTAAACTTGTTTCTTAGCTTGACTTTCGCAACTCATCAAACAAGAACTGTCACTAGATCAGGCTAGGAAACAAGTCTTTTGAATTAAGTCTTTTGAAAGATTCGCTCGATATTGGATTTGCTTACACAAATCAAATCAAATCAACAAAATACATTACAACTAAGGTCGGTATCGATAGGTCTCAAATTAATCAATGCCGTGGACGTGGTAAAAATTGGAAGGAAGTATGCACTCAAAATCATGTCGTACAGAAATAAGGTGGTTGTTCGAAATAATGTACCCGTTACGCGTTGCGGGCTTCCTCGGTGCCCAAATAGAATGCTCGACCACGTGCGGGGGGAATTTCAATGTTCTGATCTTGTGGGCCTTCTATTGCCAACGCCAGGTTTGGACGATTACCTTCTTGGTTGGGTGTTCTTTTCAACTTTGGGCAGGTATTGCGAAGGTGATCTAGACTTCCACACTTGTAACATGCTTTTCTCTGTCCTTGATTCCCAGTCCTGTTTGAGCAATTCCGCGCGAAGTGGCCTGTCTGTCCACATTTGTCGCACTTTGAGTAGTCTCCTGAGTGATGATAATTAGATCGAGTACACATAGGGTGTGGACCTGTATATCCTTTGCGCTCCTGAGTGGTCGCTCCATAGTTCCTGGTTATTCGTTGCCTCTTGTTTTGCTGATCCTGGTCTCGACTTCCCTGGCGATCATCCTGTCGCTTTCGTCCATTGTCGTTTGCTTTTGTTAGTTCTCCAGACCTGATCACATCATTTGTTAAGCAATACGCCATGCCCACAGCGGCTTGTAGAGTGGTTGGGTTCGATGAGGTGACGTCCCTCCTAATTTCCGGTATCAATCCCCATATATATCGGTCGATCAACATCTCCACAGTAGAAACCATGTGAGGAACCATCCTAGTTAGCTCGTGGAAACGGATCGTGTACTTGTCGACTTCTACTCCAACCATCAAGTGATTCCAAAATTCCGCTTCCAGCTTCTGCACTTCATCTTTTCTGCAGTACTCATCAGTTAGTAGTTTCTTAAATGCTTCCCAAGATAACGCATTTGCAGCCCATCTTCCTCTGGTCTGCAGTTGGTTGTTCCACCAGGTCAATGCTCGACCTTGTAGTAGACCAGCAGAGAACTCAACCTTGTTTCCTTCAGCACACTTCGTGATACTAAGTTTCTACTCAACATTCTCGAACCAGGTTAGCAGTCCAATGGCACCCTCAGTACCATAAAATTCCATTGGCTTGCATGTCATGAAAGTTTTGTAACTGCATCCTTGACCAGTGTTTGAAGTACCTTCTCCGTTGTTGGTTCGTCTAGCATCAAGGTGCGTCATAATTTGGGTGAGTAGATCCGCTATTCCAGTCGCGTTGCTGTTTGGATTGTCATTGTCGTTTGGGTTGCCGTTGTTGTTGACTCCTGAGCGTGTGTTTCTGGCAGCCATGATCCTGCAATGGACCAAAATATCGGGTTGAGTAAATGACACTCGGACGAAGGCAGATGAGGTTTAGAACGGTGGTAATGTGTTATAGTGATCGAAACATGACAGGAACAGAGACATGCTATGTCTAACAAGTCGAAAGATGGAAAAGAGAGGGTATAAACAAGGTACGGTATTGTAGACGTGAACGTAAAAACATGCTATGCATACCCACCCGACCAATGCAAGTTCAGGTGACCAGACTCAAAAGACTCGACTAAACATGATTTAAAATTACCCTTCTTATCATTGCATGGTTCTTCACAAATTAGACATAGTTGATCAGGCTATGTATAATTTATGATTAACGATGCAACGATAGGACTAGTTGACTCGGATGATGTTCAATGTTTAATAAAAATAAAATACAAAAAAATTATTCCGGTTATAGCTGTGATTTTTTATTTTTGAAAAATCGGCATTCTCTATAACCTTTGGCTCTGGTACCAATATGTCACACCCTCGCCGGAGGCGGAAACACGAGGTGTAACGGAAGGGAACATAAGCACAAGATAATAGAACATACCAACATTAAGATTTAAAAGAAAGAGTACACCATTACAATACCAGTTTAGCCGTCATCAGCAAATATATTACAAAGTTTAGATTCCAAAATATTTCGTTCTAGTACATAACGATTTGTAGTGACAAGTAAAAACTTCATTATGCAAGACCTGGTAGAAAAGCTTACTAACGATCACCTGAAATGCATGAGAGAAAAAAAACGGGTCAACTATGAAAATAGTTGGTGAGTATACACGTTTCGTAAAATAAGAAAACTCGTAAGTGAGAAAGTCAAAAGTTTCGGTCATCGGAAAAAGTCCGCAAAGCAAAGGCATTGTATATCCACTCAGTTCCAAGTTCCGCCCATACAAAACTTGCAACCTGTGTGTACACAACCCATTGCACAAAATATAGCGTATCAAGTAGTCAAGTATAAGTGATCATAATGGTTCATAATATAGTACCACGCATATAATAATTCAGGGATGCTCCGAACATGGGAGACTTTGCACTGCTCCAACAAGGGAGACTTTGTGATGATGCTTCTGATGAAACCAAATTATGCTGGGTGCCACTACCCAAAGTTATGTTGGGTGCCCCTTCCCAAAGATATACTGGGTGCCTCTTCCCAAAGATATACTGGGTGCCTCTTCCCAAAGATATACTCCGAACGTAGGAGACTTTATAGTGATGCTCCGAACATAGGAGACTTTATAGTGATGCTCCGAACATAGGAGACTTTATAGTGATGCTCCGAACATGGGAGACTTTAGGTCAAGGTCATAACATGTACGGTTCAATAAGTTCAAGTAAGGCATTATTTCATAATTAAGTTCAAGGATTTGATTCAAGTTCACAAGTTCTAGTCAAACTAGTTAATAAAAGTAGTAAACAATTTAGCTCAAGAATGGTTCATGCATTTCGCCCCAAAATATAGTAAAACGGTAAAAAGGGGATGTGATTACTCACCTGTTGCAATAGTTATGGTGACAAAAGTAGATACACTGAAATGAGGTGCGATCTCTATCCGCAACCTAATATGAATGATATGTTCTAATATAAGTCATGAAACAATGTCGTGCATGCAAACTCATATGATATCCATACCACTTGTACATTTTGGAAAATAAAGTTTATCGTCGAAATATATGTTTATGACATATTGCCCAGTTACCAAGTACTTTACAAGTACTTACGTCGAAATGATATCCTACGATAATCATTTAGTGATTTATTAAGAGAATATAACTTTTCGTCGTAAAATAATGTCGTTGAAATTTTCATGAAAGTGACTAAACGGCCTCAAAAAGCTAGTCGTAAAATGGTGCATGTCGATCGTTAGGAAACAAACTCAACGGTTTTGGGAAGCTCGTACCATTATCTCAAATTTTTAGTACATGCATTTCCATCCTAGAGGTCTCGAACATAAAGAAAAATAGAGGTTAAATATGGTACTTATGTCCCAAAATATAGTTTAAGGATGGTGTTTCGGCAAAGTTTAAGCGACCGTAATTAATTCATTACAACTCCGCTAAACAAACAGTCGGACATTTTTGGAAAATATACTTGGCGATCTCACTTTTACTAGAAGACATCACTTTATAAAAAGTTCTAAATCAATGTTAAAAACAACCTTCAACTTGGTCTCTAGTTTTGCCGTAAAACTTGCCTATTAGAAATCATATTTAGTTTTTCTTATATAATAAAGTTACGACAACTTTTGTAAACGTGTATAATTTAATCGTTACAAATCCGTTTTCTACGTTTTAAAGGTCCTTAGCTTTCTATCAAAGTATACTAACATATTTTTGACAAGTCGAAATAATTTACAACGTCCAAGCTTCATTTTTGACTCGTATAAAATAAACAATGTTTGCTGAAATTCCAGAAATTTATATTTTTCGGCGCCAACTTGAAAAATTCATAACTTCTTCGTTATAACTCCGTTTTAATCCGTTCAAGCGGCCACGGTTTCGTTTTAAAGTATATTTTCTAAATATCTAGGCCAAAAATTTTTACCTACTGTCGGATTTTCCAGATTTCGAAAATAAGGACAGACCCTTTTGCAAACTTGTCGAAATGAGTTTTTCTCGCGCCAAACCTATTCTAACCCATTCAAAACAACTCCGAAGCTATTCTAATCCTACCATACACCTTCTTAGGGTGTCATGGGTTCCTAGACATCACCAAAAATAATATATAATAAGGAGTAATTATAGGATGGATTATATATATATTACTCTTAAAATCAATGAAAAAGTGGTATAACCTCATGAGACAAGCATGTTTTCTCAAATAAAATGAAATGACCATGAGAATGAATATGAAATATGATGATGAAAATAAAAAGCTTACAAGTAACTTGATGAGGTTAATGAGAACAAAGGATTTTCCTAATCACCCAATGTTTTTATTTCACAACCCAGTCAAGAGTGATACTAGAGTGAATAATTCTTGTCTTGAAAATATTTTGGATGATCTTCTCTTTGGTCCTTGGTTGGCCGGTTATGTGAGGAAGAGAGGAAAAAGATATGCTTTGATCTAAACACCTTGATATTATGAAGTGTATGTGTTGTGTAGTATAAAAGGATATTCTTGCAAGATATTTAACAAAGCAAATGACTCACCCCTTTGTTTGGTCGACATTTATAAATAAAAAAAAGTGAGTAGATGCATTTAGTAACAATTAAGTGTAGTAATGTAAAGTAAATGTGTAGTTAATTAGGAATAAGTGGTAACTTGTATACACATTTGAATATTTAGGATAGCGTTAAATAAAAATAACTTTTAACGGTTCAAGATAAAATATATTGAGGTCATAAAAATTATAAAAATACATTTCTCGCAAGAATTGAGTGAAATAGTATTTGTCGTGTAGGATTTACGAAAACCGTCGTAATTATTTAAATATAACAATTTATATACACAATAAATTTAAAACACCGGGTAAACTAATGATATAATTTTATAAACTTAATATGAGTATAAAAATATATCGGGATAATTTTTGGAAGTAACGGATCAATTGTTCAAAATAATTAATCACGCGATAACGTTTATTTAATATGAAAATTATACGTTTAATGTAAAATGCAAAACCATGCATGAACTAATATGATGACAATGATGTTAATGATATGTAGACTAAACTTAGTCTATATGAAATGTCCTTGATGATCGTTCATGAATTCGCAGCTAAACCCCTAAGGTTACGCGAATTTAATACATGTAAACCTAGTTTACAATATACGATGAAATAGTAAATGTGAGAAATGACCGGAAATTGAGAATTGTGACACAATGGGTTTGGGAAGTCTGTTCTTTCTAATCAATATACGGCTGATGCAGATAGGTTTGCTGAGAAGTTGAAACAAGGTAGTGAGGAGTTGGCTCTGAAAATGGAGTACACTCCTAATGCTGTTTCAAAAGTGGATAATGGTAATAAGAGAATCCAATTTACAGCGGAAGAAGTTTATAAGGGGGGTCAGGCTTGTGCTCTGCAGTTGTATGGTTATTTTGTTGGGACATCAATGGATTATAGGGTGGTGAGAGGTAATCTTATGAAAATATGGAGGACTCATGAAATTGAAGAAATTACTAAGACTAGTTCAGGGATATTCTATTTCAAGTTCAAAAGTGAAGAGGGTATGAAAACTGTCCTTGATTGCGGTCCTTGGATGGTTCAAAATGTTCCTCTTGTTCTTAGTATCTGGGAACCTGGTATTTGGTTGGATAAATCTGAACCTACTTCTATTCCAATTTGGGTATGTGTTTATAATATCCCAATGGAGTTATGTAATGGGAATGGGATAGGTAAGATAATGAGTGGAGTTGGTAAACCAATGGTGATGGACAAGATGACTAAAGAAAGATGTCTGAAGAAAGCAAGGAAGTTGGATTTTGCTAGAGTTTTGGTTGAGGTTACTGCTAATGAAGAGTTACCTAGTGTGTTGGAAATTGAATACCCTCCTTTGGGTAATAGGCCTGCTAGAATTGGAAAATTGGAGATTAAATACCAATGGAAACCACCTCTTTGCACTCACTGTGGTACGTTTGGACATACTACTTTAGCCTGCAAGAGGAGACCTAGGACGGTGGAGGAAGAAGCTGCCAAGAATGCAAAGAAGATAGATATGGTTTCTGGGGATTCTCTTTTGAAGGATGGAAAGGGTGGTGTGGATAATGATGGGTTTGTAACTGTGGGTAAGAAGAATAAACCATATGGTAATCCAAACAAGAATGATAATGGTATGTAAAACAGGTATGGGCAGAATGGTAATAGGCAAGGGTTTTTTCAAAAGAAGACAAACAATAAGCAATTTGGTGGTGTTAATGGGAATGGCAAGGGTACGTATATTGGTCAAGGTACTAGTGCAAATCTGAGTAAGGGGCAGTATAGGGCTAAGAATATCCCTGATATTAATAAGAGAGTTAATCAGGATGGGTTTACTTTTGATCCTAATATTGCTTCTAAATCCAGAGCTGCTTCTGTGTCGTTAAAGAAGAATGTTATTGAGTCAAGTGAGCCTAAATCTTTGCAACAAATTAGTAGAGATCCTAATTTTAAACTCAAAATTCTTGTTAGGGGTTGTAAAACCCTAAAATCTCAATCGCGTGAAATGACAATTTTGCCCTCAAACTTAAAATTTTACAAATTCGGGAAACACGTCAACATCGTTTAACAAGTTATATCATCAATAATATTCACCCATTATGAAAGTAATTAACTTATGATATAAATTAAAAGAACATAAATGATTAAACTCTAAGTAACAAATATACATATCAAATGTACACAATTAACCTAGACTACTAACAAGACTACATACATGATGAAGAGATAAACTTGGAAAGTCTATGAATTGGTCTTTTTCCTCCTTGATGGCCGGCCCCTATTTACTCCCTCTTTAATCACACAATCAATTATCATTAATCTCATTTATCTCTTCCATTTCATTTCAAAACACAAGAAAAACCCTAAGTCTCTCTCTCATTAAAATATGTGGCGGCATCATTTTTATTTCATCATCTCCATCCGAAAATCATACAAACAAAGGTTCCTAGGAGGCTCGTGATCGTGTGTGATAGATTGGTGGACGTGGTGATCGTGTTTGGTTCCAAAGAAAGCTTGGACGTGGGTTGATTATTGTGGCCGTGGGTTTAGTATAGCCAAGGAAGGCTTGGTTTGATCGTGGTGGTTTGATTCTTGTTTATTTGTCACGTAAACGCTACTAGGGTAACGTATCATCATCTCAAATCTTTTCCTCCTTGTTTTCATAATCAATTCGTGGCCATGGAATGTTTTCTAGGGCTTGTAATATGTAAATGGAACACATGAAATCATGAATACGTTTATCACATGGAATGATAAAACAAGAATACATAAAACCTTGATTCTTAACCTATATAATTCGAATGATATATGGTATGAAATATGAATACAAAACTGATTTTTTTGGGTTCTCTATATGTCGACACATATATGTTTTGTTTAAGGATTCAATGAGCTTTTGAAACTATACGGATACATATGTGATAAATTGATTCGATAAAGAAATGACGTATGGTCTTATTTGGTTATGTTAAGGGGTGTACAAATTGATTTTGGGGGAGGGATGTCTCGAATTAAAAATGATATCACATAAGGAGTCATATAACCTTGTAATAATCGAGCTAAAATGGTTTAGACGGATACGATAATTATAACATAAAAACCTAGGGTTTATAATGTTTTATGTCGATTTAATAAAATTAAGGGGGTTATTTGTAAATTATGAAACTTGATGGATTAACTTGTTAATATAGTAACTAAATGGATTTAATGAGTAAAATGAGTAAACTTGCTATATTTACATTTTTAACCCTATACTTTGCATTATTGACAATTTAAACCCTAAACTTTTGTAACTTGTCATAAATGATCCTTAAATCATAATAACACTTATTTTCATTATTTAACTTTAGATAAGTGACTAAACTTACTAAATATGGAAAGCTGCCTAAAATAGAAAGTACTTAAAATGGAAAGATTACTAAAAATGGAAAGCCGTCTTAAGCGAGTAATCTGATTCTTATAGAAAGTTATTTAATTCATATAGGTTCCGGGCGACGGGATTGATCTCTTTCTTGATTTTACTTTCATTGTGATTTGCTCCGAATAAGGTACAGATATTCTGACCTTACCTCTTAAGGTTTCTCATGATTCGTAATCATCTTTCGATTCTAGCTTGATATGTTATGCTTTACTCTAAGCCTCCTTATTAGGGCTTCCCTATGACTCTGCTATGCTCCCTTTGATATGTAACTATATGAACCTTTGATATGAAAACTTTGATATGAAACTTTGATATGAACTTTGATATGGAAACTTCGATATGAAACCTTGATATGAACTTTGACATGAACTTTGATATGAACTCTGATATGAACTTTGATATGAACCCTTATGATATGAATATGCTTTGACCCTTCAGTCTGATACCCGAGCCAAATATGTTTCCTAGTCAGGAAGGTAACCTGACCGTGTCATTGATGCACCAATGGCATGACTTTAGTGTGGTTGAGTGATGTTCCACACCGTCCCCTATTATGATATGTTATGATATGATATGATTTGTATATGATTTGGCCACTGGGGGGCGTATGGATGCATCCTAGATATGATATGTTTCGAGAGATTTGATCTGTTTGGAGATATATATGGTGAATGATGTCGGGTGCAATCCGCATCTTCACAATTCTGGGAGCTAGCTACTCCATTTGTTACTGAGGTCTCCCCTCCTATTATGTATGGTATTCCGAGGTCACCCCTCCGAATACAATGGCTACTTATGATATGATATGATATGATATGTTTCCGGGCCCGGGTAGATTTCTGATAACCCTTACACTTTTGATAAACCTATATTGTACCTTCCGTATTCCCCAACGCACCATAATCTGTATTACTTGTTCATTACTCAATACCCTTATATGATTCACTTTTACCGAGATATAGATACTCCATTACATTGATATATCACACTTTCTTTCCGTTACTTCAGACTATGGTTCCATTCACGTACCGGGTTATTATATGTCATTGGATTGATTATGATATTCATGTTTATACGACTACTGATTATTCTGTATGATGTGTGTGTATGCGACTATAAGATTGACCTGTGGTCACCTGATGATATGCTACCTTACTGTTTTGTGATCCTTTTGATTTGTCTGGTAACCATGCTTGTGTGAAATCGATTGTTGATCTGTTTATATTTTTATACCTCGTTCGATTAATCTCGTGGACTATGACTATCCGTGGTATCCTTATCTGCTTATTGTTGACCTGCCATGTTTACATTTCTATTTATGCTACGGTTTGATTTGGTAGATGGTTCAACTTATGACGTCTAGCTTGTTAACTTGTTTAATTGCCCTGCTATGTTTTTAGCTCATTTGATTATAGTGTTCATACTGTATTCCTACTTGCTACGTGTGACTGCCATGTTTTGACTGCTGCTATGATACTCGTTATGTTTTCAATTAAGAGTTTTGACCTGTGTGAATTGCCATGCTCACTGATTAGTTAATTGCTTCCGCTTGCGTGTAGATATCTGTTTGGCTTGTATGTCTTCTGATTTCCTGAATTGATTGTATGACATATATGTTGTGTGGATGCGACGCCTGCTATGTTTGCTTATGTTTTTGTTCTTGTATGTCTGGTTCGTATGTGCTTGTTTATATGTCATCGATGCTTTGCTTTGCTTAGTTCTCCTTGTTAGCTGTTTCGTTTGGATATCTGTATAATTGTGTTCTGCATGATCCTCATTGACTCATTGTTTCCTTTCCGTTGCAACCTTGCTATTGTTCCTTTGCTTCGTTTCGTATTTCTGCTTTTGGTTAGCTTTCGTTTTGTTATATCTGTTCACTGGGCTTTTTAAGCTCAGCCGCATTTTCTTTTCCTGCGGCAGGTGTTAGGTTTGAAGATGGGCTTTGATGGGCTGAGAGTTGGATTATTTGAGTGGACCAACCCTAGTTACCTTATTATTTGGATTTATTTGAAGAGCTTTTGTTTTGAGTTTTTCTTTTTATTTTGGATATTGTATTTCCTTGTCAATCAACTGTTCATATGATTTGATACTTCATTTTAAGGTTTCATTTGCAAAGATTTTAATTATATGTTCTGATATGACACCAGAATGTGGCACTTCTAACCTTGTCGGGTTGGGGTGTTACAATTATGGTATCAGAGCCCAGGTTTCATCTTGTTGGCCTTAGGATTGACCTGTGAGGATTTGGGTAGACACTAGGCTTCCGTCTGTTCTGACCTCTTTCGATTCCTTTTGGTTGTTGTTCAGATTTGACTTCGATAATCTTTTGTCTTTACTGTTTTGGTCTTCTTCTCTTCACATTTGATTTTATTATTTTGTCTTCGTACATCCGTTTGTCGATCGTTAGATGGAGATTACCCGTGGAGCCGAAGATGGTGGCGCCGAACCTGCGTTGCTGCAACAGTCTCTGAGCTGGAGAGGTTCGTGAAGCAGGAGCCACACCCGATTGTCGTGCTGCTGGAGGCATCAGGATGCTGCTGGAGGAAGCTGGATGGACCAACCAAAGACGCAAAAGACGGAGACAAGATTCAACCGGTGGCTGAGAGAGTTCATCTACTTCATATGATTTGGGCGCGACTGGTGTTACTCCTATTCGTTTGTCATGCGTTTTGAGGCGGTTTGATATCCTGTTAAGTGATTCTGATCGGTATTATTTTTCTTGATTTGTTCAGAACTCGGTTTGAATCGTGAAGCTTTATCGTTTGGTATTTTGTTAATATCTCAGCTTTTCTTTTGGATCGTCAGTAATGAGTCATGAAGAACCGTTTTATGCTAGTTGATGGCCTTCTCTCTTTTGTGGTATGGTAAGTTTTTTTTGATGTGGTATATGTTGTATGTATGTGATCTGGTCTGCTTTGGTATGTTACTTGGTATCTGTATATGATATGTTTTGTTGTGATATTGGTTATGTGATTTGTCATGACCCGGGACAGAATATGATGACAATAAGGACTTGTTATGTGATGCAAGTATTATGACGCCTGATCAACGTGATAATACCGAGATCATATAATTTGAACTTATTGAAATCATACGACATCTTGGGAAATGCCTGGGGTTGGTACGTGAATGGAATATGACTTGTACCGTTATTTGTCACTCCTCATGTTCGATTAGAATTCTGTACCTCTTCGCGAGATTCTCACCGACATCTGTTACGAATAAGTTTTGTACACTATGGGACCGATATCATTATGATCTGTGTGAGACTATGGATTTTTACGTCTGCCTTAAACTCGTACGTCTCTGTGTACCTCTGCGACTTCAATTTTCGAGGACGAAAATTTTCTTTTTAGAGGGGAAGAGTTGTAAAACCCTAAAATCTCAATCCCGTGAAATGACAATTTTGCCCTCAAACTTAAAAATTTACAAATTCGGGAAACACGTCAACATCGTTTAACAAGTTATATCATCAATAATATTCACCCATTATGAAAGTAATTAACTTATGATATAAATTAAAAGAACATAAATGATTAAACTCTAAGTAACAAATATACATATCAAATGTACACAATTAACCTAGACTACTAACAAGACTACATACATGATGAAGAGATAAACTTGGAAAGTCTATGAATTGGTCTTTTTCCTCCTTGATGGCCGGCCCCTATTTACTCCCTCTTTAATCACACAATCAATTATCATTAATCTCATTTATCTCTTCCATTTCATTTCAAAACACAAGAAAAACCCTAAGTCTCTCTCTCATTAACATAAGTGGCGGCATCATTTTTATTTCATCATCTCCATCCGAAAATCATACAAACAAAGGTTCCTAGGAGGCTCGTGATCGTGTGTGATAGATTGGTGGACGTGGTGATCGTGTTTGGTTCCAAAGAAAGCTTGGACGTGGGTTGATTATTGTGGCCGTGGGTTTAGTATAGCCAAGGAAGGCTTGGTTTGATCGTGGTGGTTTGATTCTTGTTTATTTGTCACGTACACGCTACTAGGGTAACGTATCATCATCTCAAATCTTTTCCTCCTTGTTTTCATAATCAATTCGTGGCCATGGAATGTTTTCTAGGGCTTGTAATATGTAAATGGAACACATGAAATCATGAATACGTTTATCACATGGAATGATAAAACAAGAATACATAAAACCTTGATTCTTAACCTATATAATTCGAATGATATATGGTATGAAATATGAATACAAAACTGATTTTTTTGGGTTCTCTATATGTCGACACATATATGTTTTGTTTAAGGATTCAATGAGCTTTTGAAACTATACGGATACATATGTGATAAATTGATTCGATAAAGAAATGACGTATGGTCTTATTTGGTTATGTTAAGGGGCGTACAAATTGATTTTGGGGGAGGGATGTCTCGAATTAAAAATGATATCACATAAGGAGTCATATAACCTTGTAATAATCGAGCTAAAATGGTTTAGACGGATACGATAATTATAACATAAAAACCTAGGGTTTATAATGTTTTATGTCGATTTAATAAAATTAAGGGGGTTATTTGTAAATTATGAAACTTGATGGATTAACTTGTTAATATAGTAACTAAATAGATTTAATGAGTAAAATGAGTAAACTTGCTATATTTACATTTTTAACCCTATACTTTGCATTATTGACAATTTAAACCCTAAACTTTTATAACTTGTCATAAATGATCCTTAAATCATAATAACACTTATTTTCATTATTTAACTTTAGATAAGTGACTAAACTTACTAAATATGGAAAGCTGCCTAAAATAGAAAGTACTTAAAATGGAAAGATTACTAAAAATGGAAAGCCGTCTTAAGCGAGTAATCTGATTCTTATAGAAAGTTATTTAATTCATATAGGTTCCGGGCGACGGGATTGATCTCTTTCTTGATTTTACTTTCATTGTGATTTGCTCCGAATAAGGTACAGATATTCTGACCTTACCTCTTAAGGTTTCTCATGATTCGTAATCATCTTTCGATTCTAGCTTGATATGTTATGCTTTACTCTAAGCCTCCTTATTAGGGCTTCCCTATGACTCTGCTTGCTCCCTTTGATATGTAACTATATGAACCTTTGATATGAAAACTTCGATATGAAACTTTGATATGAACTTTGATATGGAAACTTCGATATGAAACCTTGATATGAACTTTGACATGAACTTTGATATGAACTCTGATATGAACTTTGATATGAACCTTTATGATATGAATATGCTTTGACCCTTCAGTGTTATACCCGAGCCAAATATGTTTCCTAGTCAGGAAGGTATCCTGACCGTGTCATTGATGCACCAATGGCATGACTTTAGTGTGGTTGAGTGATGTTCCACACCGTCCCCTATTATGATATGTTATGATATGATATGATTTGTATATGATTTGGCCACTGGGGGGCGTATGGATGCATCCTAGATATGATATGTTTCGAGGGATTTGATCTGTTTGGAGATATATATGGTGAATGATGTCGGGTGCAATCCGCGTCTTCACAATTCTGGGAGCTAGCTACTCCATTTGTTACTGAGGTCTCCCCTCCTATTATGTATGGTATTCCGAGGTCACCCCTCCGAATACAATGGCTACTTATGATATGATATGATATGTTTCCGGGCCCGGGTAGATTTCTGATAACCCTTACACTTTTGATAAACCTATATTGTACCTTCCGTATTCCCCAACGCACCATAATCTGTATTACTTGTTCATTACTAAATACCCTTATATGATTCACTTTTACCGAGATATAGATACTCCATTACATTGATCTGTCACACTTTCTTTCCGTTACTTCAGACTATGGTTCCATTCACGTACCGGGTTATTATATGTCATTGGATTGATTATGATATTCATGTTTATACGACTACTGATTATTCTGTATGATGTGTGTGTATGCGACTATAAGATTGACATGTGGTCACCTGATGATATGCTACCTTACTGTTTTGTGATCCTTTTGATTTGTCTGGTAACCATGCTTGTGTGAAATCGATTGTTGATCTGTTTATATTTTTGTACCTCGTTCGATTAATCTCGTGGACTATGACTATCCGTGGTATCCTTATCTGCTTATTGTTGACCTGCCATGTTTACATTTCTGTTTATGCTACGGTTTGATTTGGTAGATGGTTCAACTTATGACGTCTAGCTTGTTAACTTGTTAAATTGCCCTGCTATGTTTTTAGCTCATTTTATTATAGTGTTCATACTGTATTCCTACTTGCTACGTGTGACTGCCATGTTTTGACTGCTGCTATGATACTCGTTATGTTTTCAATTAAGAGTTTTGACCTGTGTGAATTGTCATGCTCACTGATTAATTAATTGCTTCCGCTTGCGTGTAGATATCTGTTTGGCTTGTATGTCTTCTGATTTCCTGAATTGATTGTATGACATATATGTTGTCTGGATGCGACGCCTGCTATGTTTGCTTATGTTTTTGTTCTTGTATGTCTGGTTCATATGTGCTTGTTTATATGTCATCGATGCTTTGCTTTGCTTAGTTCTCCTTGTTAGCTGTTTCGTTTGGATATCTGTATAATTGTGTTCTGCAGGATCCTCATTGACTCATTGTTTCCTTTCCGTTGCAACCTTGCTATTGTTCCTTTGCTTCATTTCGTATTTCTGCTTTTGGTTAGCTTTCGTTTTGTTATATCTGTTCACTGGGCTTTTTAAGCTCAGCCGCATTTTCTTTTCCTGCGGCAGGTGTTAGGTTTGAAGATGGGCTTTGATGGGCTGAGAGTTGGATTATTTGAGTGGACCAACCCTAGTTACCTTATTATTTGGATTTATTTGAAGAGCTTTTGTTTTGAGTTTTTCTTTTTATTTTGGATATTGTATTTCCTTGTCAATCAACTGTTCATATGATTTGATACTTCATTTTAAGGTTTCGTTTGCAAATATTTTAATTATATGTTCTGATATGACACCAGAATGTGGCACTTCTAACCTTGTCGGGTTGGGGTGTTACAAGGGTTCTGGTTCTAAAGGCTCAGCTGAAGCTGTGTCTAAGGAAACTATCCCTATAAGTAATTCTTTTCAAGCTCTAGAAGATCAGGATATGGATCAGAGTAATGTGGTGAATGATATTAATGTCCAAGAGGAATTCTTTTCAAAGGTGTGGCCTGCTCTTAAAGAAGAAGTGGATATTCTCATGGAAGCTGGAATTTATGCATCTAAAGCTGTTAGACTTGATTGGAATATTCACCAAATGGATTACTTCTATAAAAATTGTCAGAAATTCCAGTTGGACCCTTCTTATAAAGATGACGATGTGGAATCTGATATGGATGGCATTACAAATGGTATGAAGCCTGAGTATGATGTTGATGCTGCTGGTAATAATGGTAATGATGCAGCTCCCTGTTCTATTGGTTATGATGGAGTTTAAAGCTTTTGCTTGGAATGTTCCGGGTTTGTGTAACTCCACCAATCAAGATCAGGTTATTGAATTGCTTAAGGAAGATAATTATAGCCTTTGTGGGCTGTTGGAAACTCATGTTAAGAAGAGTAAGCTGGCTAATGTTTGTAGGAAGATTATGGGTAATTGGGATTGGGCTTCTAATAATGTTTGCTGTTCTGGGGGTACTAGAATTGTTGTGGGGTGGAATCCTAATTCCATTAAACTGATGGTTCTGGAGCAAACTTCTCAGGTTATGCATTGTTATGTTGAATCTTTGAATGGCAATTTAAGGTTTTATTGCTCTTTTATATATGCTCATAATCACACTGTTGAGAGAAGAAGTCTTTGGAAGTCTCTTTTGATACACAGTAAATCTATTAAGGATTCCCCTTGGGTTATTTTGGGAGATTTTAATACTACTTTAGAGCCTTCTGAGAAGTCTTCTGGGGGTTCTAAGATTACTACGGCTATGTATGATTTTAGAGAATGCATGACTAACATTGATATGGAGGACCTTGCTATGAGTGGGCTAAGTTATACCTGGAATAAGAGACATGGTCTGTCTGGTGGTCTTCTTAAGAATTTAGATAGGGTGATGGGTAATGTAGGATTTGTCTATTGTTTTCCTAATTCCCATACCCAATTTCTTCCTTTTATGACTTCTGATCATAGCCCTACCTCTTTTACTATTCCAGAGGCTTTGAAATCTAAACCTAAACCTTTTAAATTCCACAACTACCTTACTGGCAAAGAGGGCTTTCTGGATGCTGTCAAGGAGGTGTGGAACCAAGCTGTTGAAGGATTTTCTATGTTTTCTCTGGTTTCTAAACTCAAAATGTTAAAGAAGCCTATGAGGAAGTTGGATGTTAAACAGGGTAACCTTTTTGATAATGTGAAGAAGCTCAGAAAGGATTTAGCTGATATCCAATCTGAGATGGTTGCTAATCCTCATTCAGTGAAGCTTAAAGAGGCGGAGATTTCTTGTTTGAAGGCTTATAAATCTACCTTGAAGGATGAAGAATGTTTCCTTAAACAAAAGTCTAAAACTAATTGGCTTAATGAGGGTGATAGAAACTCTAAATACTTCAATAATGTCGTTAAGGGTAAGATTAATAAGAGTAGAATCTCTGTTGTTGAAGATCTTAATGGTGACTCTTTTCATGGAATTGAGGTGGGCAAACAGTTTGTGTCCCACTTTCAGAATGTGTATGGCAAATGTTCTTATGTCAAAAGCATTGAAAACCCTGATGAGCTATTTGTCAAGAAGTTATTCTCTTCTGAAGCTAATTACATGATCAGGGATATCTCTGATGAAGAAATTAAAGATGCTTTGTTTGATATTGATAGTAATAAAGCCCCTGGACCGGATGGGTTTTCTTCTCAGTTCTTCAAGTCTACTTGGAGCACTACTGGTGGAGAAGTATACAAGGCTGTTAAGGAATTTTTCAAATCTGGAAAGTTGCTTAAAGAGGTAAATGCTACTGTTATCTCTTTAGTTCCCAAAATTAAGACTCCTAGGAGGGTTTCTGACTATAGACCCATTGCTTGCTGCAATGTGATTTACAAGATTATTAGTAAAGTCATTGTTAGTATAATTAAATGTTGTTTAGGGGATCTTGTTGATGAGGTGCAATGTACCTTTATTCCTAACAGAAATATAAGTGATAATATTCTCCTTTCCCCAAGAGCTTATGAGAGGGTATCACAGGAATAGAGGGTCCCCTAAGTGTGCAATTAAAGTGGACATAAACAAAGCATATGATTCTGTGGAATGGAGGTTTTTGGAAAACATTCTATTTAATTTGGGTTTTCATAAGATCATGATTAGGTGGATTATGGAGTGTATTTCTTCTACTGCTTTTTCCATTAATGTCAATGGTGACCTGCATGGGTTTTCAAGGGCCAAAGAGGGTTGAGACAGGGTGATCCTCTTTCCCCATATATGTTCACTCTTGTTATGGAGGTTCTGAACCTTATGATCAAAAGGAATATTGCTAAAAACCCTGAGTTTAGATACCATTGGCAATGTAAAGATCTTAATATCACTAATATGTGCTTTGCTGATGACATGATGTTGTTTTGCAATGGAGATAGTAAATCTGTTTCTGTATTGAAGAAAGCTTTGGATGAGTTTGGGGAAACTTCTGGTTTATTCACTAGTATGCATAAAAGCTTTGTGTTTTTTGGTAATGTTAAAGATGTTGCTAAAGCTAGAATCCTTCAAGTGATGCCTTTGTCTGTGGGGACCCTTCCTGCTAGATATTTAGGGGTTCCTTTAATCTCCAAGAGGCTCTATTGTAAAGATTGTCAACCCCTTATTGAGAAGGCTAGAAGCAGAATTATGGATTGGAAGAATAAGTCGCTGTCATTTGCTGGGAGGCTCCAATTGATTTTATATGTTGTTAGTTCTATGCAGATTTATTGGTTCTCCATGTTCATCCTTCCTGTGTCTATTGCTAATGAAGTTGAAAGGCTTATCAGAGATTTTCTATGGAATTCTAGGGTTTTCAAGAGGGGCAGAGCCAAGGTTAAATGGAGTGATGTTTGTAAGCCCAAGGTGGAAGGGGGTTGGGTATTAAGTCCCTTGAAGATTGGAATATTGCTCTAGTTTCTAAACATATATGGAACCTTATCTCTGGTAAGAATTCTTTTTTGGTCAAATGGATCCACAAACATAAGCTTAAGGGTAGAAACTTTTGGGATGTTCCTGAAAAACAAGAAGCGTCTTGGAGCTGTAGAAAGATTCTCAGAATTAGAGATCTGGTTAGAGATCATTTCTTCCACAGAATTGGTAATGGGGCTAATACTTCTCTATGGTTTGATAAGTGGCATCCTATTTTCCCTCTAAGCAATTGTATTTCCAAAAAGAAAATTTATCAAGCTGGGCTTTCTCTAAACATCAAAGTTGCAGATATGATTGATAAAGGTAATTGGACTTGGCCTAATTCTATTACTGATGAATTTGATGGTCTTCTTCATATTGATCCTCCTGTTTTATGTGATAACAAGGTTGGCAAGGTGTTATGGAGAACTAATATGGGTAAAAATAAAGAATTTTCTGTCTCTGTGGTATGGAATGATATTAGAGATAGAAGTAACATAGTTCCTTGGGCTGGGTTAATTTGGTATAGCCAATGTATCCCTAGGCATTCCTTCATTGTGTGGCTTGCCATTCTGGGTAGGCTCAAAACACATGATAAAATGAGTGTTTGGGATAAGACTGATGGATTGAAATGTGTCTTTTCTAAGAAGGTTCCTGACAGCCATGACCATTTGTTTTTTGAATGTGAGTTTACTTGCAAAATATGGAACAGCTTAAAGAAGTTAGTGAAATTGGATCTTGCTCCTGGGAAATGGTCTGATATCCTTCAGTTCATGTTGGTGAGGCCTTTTAACAAGTCTGTTTGGAGTGTCTTACAAAGGTTACTTATTGGAGCTTCTATCTATTATGTGTGGCAAGAGAGAAACCTTAGAATTTTCCAAGATAAAGGTAGGAGTCAGGAGGATATGTGCAGGTTAATTAAGGACATTGTTAGACTCAGAATCATGGGTCTTAACCTTAATGATTCAACCCAAGTCCTTGAAGCTGCTCAAATATGGGATTTCCATGTGAAAAGAGTTATTGGCAAGAACAAGATCATGTTTTCTGATGGTAGATCAAAACATTGATTCTTTTGTGGGTGTGAAGCAGGTTTATTGTCTTGGGTCCAAGGGTTTATGGATTGGGAATTTTTCTATTTTTAGCTTTGATGAAGGGTATACTGCTGTTGGCAATTGGTATTGGTACAGAATGGATAATCTTCAGGTATACTCTTATACTTTCAGCCTTAGCTACTTTCTTGAGCAAATTTTTCTTATGTGGTGTAAGCCTAGCTTAGATGACATATGGAAAAGTTTGTTTTATGTGCTAAGTGCTCTCCCTTTAGAGGCTGTTTCTTATATGGATTATCTGACATGGTGTGTGCCTAGCACAGATGGTGTTTGGATAATTTGGGTTTGGATTTGGCCTTTAAGGGATGGTTATATGAGAATTTTGATTTGTTTCTGGTATTGTTGGAGTGATAAGGAATGGTTATTTCTGGTGTCTATTGGGCTTTTGATTCATAGTGGTCATTTGGAGAGTGGTTTGGTTTTCTGGTACTCTCACATGGTTATCCAGGTTGAGTTTTATACCCATTGGGATATTGTGGGTATGTTGGGTATTTGTCTTTTTAAGTACAGTAATGGTAATCTGAAGAGGCAGTATGTTTGGCTAAAATGATGGTACTTGGATGCCTTGTGGTTGCTGCTTTACTTGCTTCTTTGTGATCAAGAGTTGAAGGCCAATATTGATATATTGGTTGGAGTCCTAAATAAGAGTTGTACTCTTTTTCCTTACCCGTGGTTTTTCCCATTGGGTTTTACTTGGAAAGGTTTTTTAAGGATACAATCTTATTTAGTGAAATGCTCCATTTTGTTATCTAGTGAGATGGGTCCTGATTTGAAGATGAAGAATTATGTCATTTTTTGGTGTATTTTCTTTAGTAGTGGTAATTTGGCATGTTATTTTGATAGAGGTTATAGATTGGTATCTTTCCTTGCGAGATTCCCGAAGCATGTTTTGGGAATGTCGTGGACCTACAACTACTATGGGCATGTCCATAGTTAGTTCTCTTTGTATAGTTATTGTGTTTTAATATATTTGTTGGGGTATTCCCCTTTACCCAAAAAAAAATATGCAACTTGTAACAGCTCATATAATGTGATTTAATACTTGGTCAATGACATCTCTACCACACACCAATTCAAAAGCGTAACACTACTTCACATTGTAACAGCACACATTCAATGTGAAGTTACTATAGTAAATGATTATTAAAAATGTGTACTGCATCCACCGTATATATACACTACAAACGAAGAACAAGCAAGAAGACTTACAATTCACTGTGAAGAACAAATCCCATCAACAAGCTACAACTATATCCTAACCCATCACACTCAACCACAAACAACCTCTTCAAACAAACAACAAGACTCTAAATAAACTCAAAGATCTCAGTTTTCTCTTATCATTATCAAAGATTCGTTCTTAAAACAAACGAATAAGAGATTAACCATCATAGATCTATCAAAAGCATAGCTTTTCTTTAAATATCCGAAAGTATAAATGAAAGAACAAAACATATATGTGTCATTCTTCCTTTATTTCGTTTAAAGAAAACACAAAAATAACCTACCAGAGAACTTTGGAAAGATCTTGAAGCCGAAAATGATTTTGGTTCTTCATTAAGGCGGGTTGTGTTCACGGAGTAGTAAATGAAGATGAAAGAACAAATATAGTGTGTGGTTGCTATTCAAATTAACACAAGTAGATAGATAGAGATTTGATGTTGCATTTAGTTTATTTCTTGATTGGGTAGATTATTTGTTGTTGCGTTCATTTTTGTTAAGTGAGATGGTAATGAAACTGACAGAAAATGTTTTAGTTGGCTCCATTGTGTAGCTGCGGGATCTGTTTGAAGAGATTTTAGGGTGTGAAACTGATATTAGGGTTATAGCTGGGTTTGTGTTTAATAATGGGTTGGTCATCTAAATTCGTAAATGGGCCTCATAGTTTATACATTATAGTGCATATCCAAGTTTTTAATGGTTTCGGTTCAGATTATATGAGCTTTATATTTTGATCAAATTATTTTACATTTTTTGTGAGCCTTTGTTAAACTCAAAGTTGGCATATGTAATGTAAGTAAATACAATATAGTTTGTGTTTTCTTTATTGTAGTGAATCACTATTATTTAAGAATTTTCATATAGTGTTTCATTAAATTGCTAAATTTACACACATTCGGTTATTCGTCACATGAAAATTCCATCACTTTTTTTAGTTTCTTCTCATAAGAACCAAGATTGCAATGATTATTTTTCCATTATATGATTTTTTATATTTATAAATTTTCTTTGTATATTTGTATATGATCCAAATTAAATTTTAAATAATATGTATAATGTAACATATGTGAGTTAGAAAAGCAGTTGTTTAAACTTTGAATGGTTAAAAAACCAAAAAAGTCTACTGGTATATATGGCAATCACAAGATGATGACCACTTAAACTTGAGACTTGCTTAAAATCCTAAATGAAGAGAGCTTGGTTAAATGATATGCAAAGTAACAAAAGAAGTTTTTTCTTTTTTTTTTTTTTTTTTTTTTTTAATTGAACATACTTCTTTTACATAGATTTTGACATGAGAATATGAACTAAGTTTACAATACTTAGTTGTGTCACAAAAGAAGCAAAAGATAGTTTATAATTAGAGGGAATTGCATATATACCTAATGAAACTTGTATATTTGCATATTTTTTCAAAATAAAAATTTTTAGACGCTAATTAAAAGCTATGAACCTTAAAATAAAAATTAGAAAATAAATGATTGACACTTATGATGGATGAAATGGTATGGGTGGTTATGATGGTAATAATGAGTAGACACAATAAGAGCACAAGGTATGGGGTACCATTGGTGTGTCAAATTCATGCCATTCGTGAGCCAACCATACCGGAGCATCATGTCATTCGTGAGCCAAACGTTTTGAGCCAATGCAATGGCTCAAGCCATTTGCATTCTTTTGTTTTTTTTTTGTATTGTGAGTGAGTGGGTATTTTTAGTGAGGTATTTTGTGGGACCCAATAGCATGTTAGTGGTGTGTTATGAGGGAGGGGTGTTTGAGTGATTGGTGTGTTATTGGGAAGTGTATGATGTGACGCTGATGTGGCATACCAATAACGTGTTATTGGTATCTCCCTCACCTTGTGCTCTAAGAGAGTATGGTGAAGAAACAATAAGAGAGTATGATGATAGTACAAAAGAGTACCTTCAAACAAATGAAAGATGAAAGTTAGTAGACTATAAATGTAAAACTTTTAAGTAAGGAGACAAAAATCATCTTTGGTACCTTAATAATATTACTGACTATCGCTTTTATATCGTCCCTACTTAAAGTTATGCTCATATAAAATACACATCATTCTTACATTTTTATTGTTACAAATAATATACAATCGAAAAACATTTGCTCGCCGGAAACCTTTTTATTTCAGGGTACCCGCCGCCGCAACGCGCGGGTACCTTGCTAGTTTACTTTGGTTTCTTTATATGTTTGGAATTTGAATTTGGACTATAATCCTTATCATTTAAGTGGAGTCTTCACCGGGAACCACCCACAAACACTTCCACACTATGAAGTACCAAACCCCAACGTTTGACTGCACCTGGTACAAGGCTTAGTTATACTTTGAGAGATGGGAGTTTAAGTATAGTTTACAAGAATACAAGAAGGATAGAAGAAAGTAGAAGAGGAAGAAGTCTAGAATCTAGATGACAACACACTAAGATATTAGAGAGAAATGAGAGGGAATATTTATTTTGGCAAGAGGTGAAGTTCAACATGGCAAGAGGTCTCTATTTATAGGCAAGAGACCAAGAACATGACATGGCGCTAGTCCAGCGCGCTACCGCGCAAGTCAACGTGCCGAACCTTTTTTTTGTCTTTTGCTTATAACTAGTCGTTGCCTCTTACTAAACGCCTACGTGAACTTCACTTTTTTAAGCTTCTTAGTGGTATTTTAAAGCCCCAAGATGTGTTAGGTAAGACCATCTCATTATCAAAAAGGTTTAAAGAGGTAAAGATGGCTGTGGTTAGAGAAAAAAAGAAAAGCACCCCATTAACCACAAGACAAGTCTTGTAAATAGAGAAAGAGGGTGCCATTGGCTTTTCCAAGAGATCAAACAATGCAAATGGGATTTTTAAAAAAAATATATATATTTCAAATTCAAAACTAATCAAATGGTATAATCTTCTAACTCCACAATTAACTTATAACTAGTTGCATTGATCCTACTAAGTTTATTACTTTGCATATTTAGTAAACAATTAACCATAAGAGGAAAGAGTTTGAATTAAATATGTAAAGTAGGCTTAACTTATTAGTTCAAAATGGAGTAAACTCAATTAGCAATTAGTTAAGTCATAAAAAAAATTATATTCATTTGTTCAGTTTATGAAATACGTAAACTTCTAAATGTTGAACTTGTTTTATGAAATGTTTTGAGTTGAGTTTTATAAAATGTTATGAGTTGGGTTTTATAAAACGGGACTAGACATTTTGCCACAAGCTCTCTAAGTCCGAAACCACTTAAAATATAATCAAACATCTTAAATACCATGTACGAACACGTATTGAAAGTTCAAACATTGTTAGATAGGTAGAAGGGCTCGTGTGAAAAACCATGCGTGCAAAGAGAGAGTCTGGTGCACTATGTAGGACCAGTTGTCTTCGTTGACTTGTGTTTTGAGCTATCGTTAACGATTTTAAATGTCTTGTAATATATTTTTATCATGATTAAAACCTAAAGGAGATATATATACATTTGTGCTTGATATTTGGAATCTGAATATTGATTTGGTGTTTCAAGACTTGATTATTATTAGGTTGTTTGGATTTTGTTCGATCGTTGAAACTTTGTCTGTTTGGAAATTTTGGATCTTTGTTTCTCAGGCTTTTGAAGTTGGTTGTTTGAATTTGATTGTCTTTCGTGAAGATCGTTTAAGTTGATTTGGTTTTGTTTGGTTGACCATTTTGAATTTTCCGGTTAATGTTTGGTTGTTCGTTTTGAAGTCTTCGACATTTGTTTTGGATCGATATTGTTAGGATCTTTTTTGGAAATTGGTCGTGTATTTTGTAAGCAAAATTGAATTAGGCTAGTATCTCTAGCATTTAGAATTTTGAAGTTGGTTTAGAACATGTTAAGGAGTTTAAGCCACGGTGGAGATTGTTAGAAAATGACTTAGACTCTAGGGTTTGTTTAGTAAATATGATTTTGGATAGATATTAGTTTTTGGTATGTCTAGTGATTTGAGTTGGTCTTGGACTTGGTAATATTTTTAGGTCATTAGTTTTCTTATAAATATGGATCAACGACTTTAGATTTTCTCTGTACCTTTAGATTAGAATTTTGTACTTAGCACATTTGAATTTGGTTTGAAATTTTGAATAAAGTTTCTGCTTCGTTTGTCGTATTTGTTTGTTATTTGTTTCGTCTTTAATTACCAACCTCCCTAATTAGGAAGCGTTTGGGGTTGCTAATTTAAACAGCTATTATGCTTATACTTACGCTTAAGCAGACTCAAATAACTAGCTTAATGGAAACATTATTTAAACTCAATAGAAACTTTATATAAACCTGTCAATGTGTTTATTCGTTTTCAAAATTTTGATCAACGAGTTTCAAGTTGCATGTTCAAAACAAATTAAGCAGTATAGATTAACACACTCAAACACGCTCGCTTCTTAACTGTTGTATCAAAACTCAATAAGCATATTAACAATTTTAATCAGCAATCCTTAGATGGATAAAGCATTTGTTAATATCTATGAAAGTTATGAATTGGTTTGTATCATATCTAAACATTTAAAAAGTTATCGGCTTTTAGAAACAAGAAAATTACAAAACTACTTATACTCAACCTTTTACACAAAAGTACTTATAAATCAAGTTACACCATGATACCCATATCTTTAAAAGATATACAATTTTCTTTTTGGACGATTTTGCGATTTTTATATGATCCTTAGGTGTGTTTGGTAGAGAGAATTTGAGGGAAATGGAATTGGGTAGAAAAAAAGAATACTAGAGAACTGAAATTGGTTGAGAAATTTAGTTAATTCTAGTATTTGGTAACAATAGATAAATTAATGAAATAAAAAAAGAGACAACTTTTTTTGGCTTTAATTTGGTTAGAACAACTGTGAAATCAAAATGTATGATACCATAAATTTGTTTCTGTTTAAAAATAATTTGTATGAGTATATAAGTAAAGCAATAGTAACATAAGCAAAGTGATGAGGCATCCGCTTATTCAAACTCAAAAGATACGTATGAAACACCCAATTATAGAATGGAACGAGTTTTGAGATACAAAATTCATGCCAGGAACAATTCAAAACCTCATAACCCTACTTATAAGACACTCACTACCAAAAATAGAAGTGATACACTTGTGCCTATTTCATGAATAAATACCTAATAACTTGAGAAGTTTGGTGAAGTAAAGAAGATGCCTATGAATGAAAAGCAAGTAGATGGCAACCAAACTTTTCTGAACTAGTTATTTTGGGTGTTTGGCTCCATTGATTTGTTTGGAGTGGTGAAGGGAATGTGCAAGTCACGTGTCCTTATCCTTTTATACGCTCACCTTTAAGCGTTTAACCATTTTTATTAAAATAATATTATTACAATTCTCTACAAAGACAACATAATCTCCGTCAAATGGATAGAAACTAAAAGGATTAAAAAACAAAAGGTTGTTTTTTTTTTTTTTTTTTTTTTTTTTTTTTTAAAGACAGCTTCAATAAAAACAAAAAAGAACCATGCAAGAGAAGTCACCCCACCTCATTTACAAAATACAAAGGGTTTTATTCCTCGAGATATTATAATTCTCCGCCATTTTAATTCCCCTGCTTACCAAATAGAGAAATTGTATTAATTCCATTTTTTTGCCTTTATTTCTCCTTACCAAACACGCTCAAAGGTTTCAAAAATCATGAAAGCTATGAAGCCATGCTTAAAGAAGCGAAAATTACGTATAGAGCCCTGTATAAAAATGGTTTTCTTGCAGTGGACCACTTTATCTGACATATCCAAAATAGCCTAGTTGTTCACTGCTTTTTATCAGAGAAATCCAAACGCAACAAATGTGTGGCTGAGAATTAATTGAGAAAAAAAACTAATAATAACACATGATGAGTCACCATTCTGCTGCCAATTTGGGGCGAACAACATTTTTTTATGTTTGAATGCATGTGGGACCCGTCGCTATGGTTGAATAGATTTAATTGTAAGTTTGGTGGAGATTGTCAATTTAACCCCCTCAATTCACTTAAGGTCCTCAATCTTTACTTGGGCTTATTTTATTGGGCTTGAACAATCTAAGGCTTCGATTGAGCTTCCACTTAAGTTCCATAAATCATTGAGTAAGCTATAACGTATCTTATAAAAATCTTTAATATCTTCTAATCTTAAAATAATCATCACTTTGCTTCAATTTTGCTCCAATAAATTTTGAACAGTAATTTAATAAATAAAATAACAATATGCGTAATATTTACAATAAAGACCATAATATTGTTATCTATTTAAGCATAAATGGTAGGGGTGACAATTAGTGACACGACACGATAAACGACACAAACCCGACACAAAGTTAAACATGTTTGGGTTGAGGATAAACAAGCTTGAGTCAAAACAGGTTAACATGTATAACCCGTTTAACTTTGTGTCAGGTTCGTGTTAACCTGTTTTTGACCCAAACATGTTTAACTTCGTGTCGGGTTCGCGTCGTTTATCGTGTCATGTCAATAATTGCTACCCCTATCATTTATGCTTAAATAGATAACAATATTAGGGTCTTTATTGCAAATATTACGTTTATTGTTATTTTAATTATTAGCGTACTGTTCGAGAATTATTAGAGCAAAATGGAAAGAAAGTGAGATTATTTAAAGATTAGAAGACATTAAATATTTTTATAAGATACATTATAGCTTACTCAATGATTTATGGAACATAAGTGGAAGCCCAATCGAAGCCTTAGATTGCTCAAGTCCAATAAAATAAGCCCAAGTGAAGATTGAGGATCTTAAGTGAACTGAAAAAGTTAAATTGACAATCATTCAAATATGCATTCAAACATAAAAAATGTTGTTCGCCCCAAATTGGCAGCGAAATGATGACTCACCATGTGTTTTTAATTTTACTTTTTGTTCTCAATTAATTGTAAGCCACACATTTGTTGAGTTTGGATTTTTCTGGTAAAAAGCAGCGAACAATTAGGCTATTTTGGATATGTCATATAAAGTGGTCCACTGCAAGAAAACCATTTTTATACGGGGCTATGTACGTAATTTTCGCCATAAAGAATTCTAAAAGTCTCACTGGCCTGTCACAAACATGTCACTTAGTTGTCACTAAAGTGTCAGTAATTTATCATTCAGTTATTATAAAGATGTGTCACTAAATTGTCTTTACTTTTGCTAGGTTGTCGCTTAAAAATACAATGGTTGGAGGAAAAAAAAAACTGAAAAAATTGCCAAACGAGCAAGATCTTGCAAATGAACCAAGAAATATTTTTTTTGGCGTTTTGTAAAATACTTGGGGATACACATTTGTCATCTTCCCTCTAGATTAGCGATGTGTATATAAACAACTACTCCATTATCAAGCAAATCTAAACACCCATAAAGCAACCACCACCAAAATCAGCTACATGTAACCTCGTCCACCAAAGAGATCCAAGATTCAAAGACACACATATCTCATATAATGTGAATAGGTAAAACTTCATCAATTTACCCGTTTTACGTCCCTAGAGCATAAAACATTTTTTTTCTTTCTAATCCCTATACTCTAAAAATACAATGGTTGGAGGGAAAAAAAAACTGAAAAAATTGCCAAACGAGCAAGATCTTGCAAATGAACCAAGAAATATTTTTTTTGGCGTTTTGTAAAATACTTGGGGATACACATTTGTCATCTTCCCTCTAGATTAGCGATGTGTATATAAACAACTACTCCATTATCAAGCAAATCTAAACACCCATAAAGCAACCACCACCAAAATCAGTTACATGTAACCTCGTCCACCAAAAAGATCCAAGATTCAAAGACACACATATCTCATATAATGTGAATAGGTAAAACTTCATCAATTTACCCGTTTTACGTCTCTAGAGCATAAAAGCATAAAACATTTTTTTTCTTTCTAATCCCTATACTCTAAAATTATTTATTGTTTTTAAACAAAGGCAATATATAACCATGCACATAACTGTTCAAAAAAGTAAAACATCCGAAAACGTAAAAACCAATCACAATGTTAACATTTACTGTAGAACTGAAAGCAGTAAAAAAAACTACTTACCGGCTAGATTGAAAGCAAGTTTAAAAATGATGGAGACTTGGTCACCACTCCTAGAAAAAAGGGTAAAATAGTTTGTTCTTGAGTAGACGTGAACTTATCCTTTGTTCACATATAAACTTTACTAAATTACGCTCCAATCATGAATGTATTTTTATTGAAATTTAAAAAAGTTAAAAGTGATTAACGCAAAATATCTTTTCAAACTTAAATTTCCATGTAAAAAAAAAAAAATAAAAAAAAAAAAAATAGTTGCCTTAACAATTTTTACCCAAAACTTCAAAAAAATGTAAGGTAAAGTCATAAAATAACAACATATTTTTTCCAATTTACCAAGTTGAAACACGGCAAAAGTTCAATATAGATCCAAAATTTACCATAGATCTAATAAACCAATAATAGCCATTCATTTTTTTATTATGATAAACTTTCACCTTTTTTAAAAAAATTAAATATCTCGCAAACCGTTAATCGTTACGCGATAAAAATTATACCATCGCGACGAGAATTAAATTATCTTTCTATAGATATGCACTACTATATATTTTTAACCATTTTTTTTTCAAAATTTCGGTCAACAAAAATCATATATGATTTATGAAAATCATATATGATTCGATTTTTACGAATCATATATGATTTGATTCATAAAAATCGAATCATACATGATTTTTGAAAATCATATATGATTCGTAAAAATCATATATGATTTTTTCGGACGGAATTTTTGAAAAAAAATGTTTGTCGAAAATATATAAAAGTGCATATCTATAGAAAGATAATTTAATTCTCGTCGCGATGGTGTATTTTTTATATTTTGAAAATTTACCGTTTGTAAGATATGTTGTTTTTAAAAAAAAAGGTGAAAAATGATTTTTTATTAATTTAGATAAAAGATGGAGTGCTATGATTGGTTCATTTGTTCTATGGCAAATATGGGTTCTATATTGATCTCAACTCGTTGAAACACTTACCTTTTTATTACCTTAATTCACTAACGTACCTTCATATTTTGTTCTGACTTCACACAAATGATCCGTTTATATTAAAATAATAATTAAAATGACTATGTTACCCTTTTCTTCTTAAGGTAAAAGCCATAAAATAGCAACCTACTTTCGAAAATTTGTCGACTTATAACACTTGCTTTTTTATTAACATAGAAACCAACGTACTTTCAAACCACGTAATTAATATTTATTTTCTATATTTTACCCTATTTTCTTCTTCTACATCAAGCCTCAGTGTCCCACTTTTGTCATAAAAACCCACCATTATCATAAACATATTAACACACTCAAAAACCAGAAACAAAGACAAAGATACACAACCATCATCTTTGCACATTCCATCACTTGGATCTCACTGAAACCAGTGTGCATTGTCAGCGTCTCATGTCACAGCTGGGTCATGTTTAGCCTGCTTCGTGCTGCATACAACGTCTCGTGCCACACTTGTGTATCGTGGTTTTCCAGCTACCGGAATCATCCTCGCTAACGGCGGATGTACGCACGGCGAACTTTGCCAGAAAGATAAAAGGGTTCTTGCGAATTTGTTGCGAAGTGGCGAGGTTCGTAAAATGTCGTCGTGAACACAAATGGCTCTTTCGAATTTGATGGTGTTTGAAAAAAGAAATATTGATTATTCATTTGTTGGAAATAAAACAAAGTATTAACTTGCGGGTGAAGTCGGAATAAATTTTGAATGTTCGTTGATAAAGTCGAAACAAAGTTTAGAGAAGATAAGGGTAATATAGTCATTTCAGTTATTCTTTTGATACAAACTGGTCATATGGGTGAAGTCAGAACAAATTTTGAAAGTTCATTGGTGAAGTAATGTAATTAAAAAAATAAGTGTTTCAACTCAGCAAATTGAAGAAAATTAGTGGTTATTTTATGGCTTTTACCAAAAAAATGTATGACAACTTTTGACGGCTTTTACTAATATAGTTTCTAAAAAAATGAGTCGTTTTCTTTTTATTTAATTCCAATACTAATAATTTTAAAAATTCATGCACAAACTCTATGGTTCATAGTTGATGAAAATGAAGAACCAAAACAACTACAAAAGCTTGCCGCTATAAAATATCGTTGATATGCACGGGTATTCGTCTTCTTTATATATAAAACATGGACTTATAATTTAAAAATGAGTAATGTGTTATACCTAATATATCATTCATTATAATGCTAAACATCTATCACTAATAGTTTAAATATTATTTCATTCTCAAACTTTTATCATTTTTTGTTTCTAATCATTCACTTTTTTTTGGCAATACTACAAATTGAACCTGTAAGAGTTACGTCAAGGGTCACACAAGAACTACAAGTTCGCAAATATAATTATTTGATGCTATACACCATCCTTTATAAGGATATTCGTCTAGTTTATATAAAACACAAATATAGATATTGCATATTCTATTCATATGAAACACAAATATAGATGCAACATATTTTAATCAAGACTTAAAGTCACAACTATTTAAGCTACAACTCCTATACAAGCCTTTGGTGATACTTATAGCATGTAACATTTTGTGTTTGCCTATTCAAGTGTATTTTAATTGCTTAATGTTTAAAGTGGCACAATAATTGGTTTTAAGACATACCCTTAAAAATAAGGAAGAATAGTTACGGGACAAAAGGGGTATCAGCTATTACATATATTTTTACCAATGCTATCAACGTACTTTCAAATTGCATTGCTATCTTTGGTAGCAAAATACAAATACACTATTGTTGACACATGATTTTCCATATCGGCCGTTCAAGCCGAATTAATTTTACTTTTTTCACTTTTACCTTTGCTTTTCAGTGACAATCGAGTGAAAAAGATGTGGCGCTCACATAAGGACAAGATACATCATACATATAATCCAACCACCCCACACTCTTGTTAGTATAAGCATTAAGCAATTAGCCGCTTATGATTCAAAAAATTGTCTTACTTTAATATTTAAAGTCCATTGTTATCAACTTATAATTCTATGCATAAACTCGAAATTCTCTTAGACTACCAACAGTAAGGATGTCGAATGACTCTGTCGTTCAGGTCGCTGAGGGTCGTCGTTGTTGTGGAGGTCGAGGTCTTTGAGGGTCAAGGACACGACCTCGGTCGAGAGGCAAGTTAAAACAAATGTTTTACTTTTAAAATTTTTGAAGAAAAATAGATTTGTATAATATCAAAACACTTTTTAGTACTTCAGAAACAAGATTACAACAACCAGATATCTATTCTCAAATAGTATCAACAAACAACTTAATATTTGATCTCAATCAAATATCACAATATCAGAACAATCAGTAATAAGTGTTTTGATCAAGAGAATCAAGAACACAATTAGGGTTTCACAAGAGAGTTTTAGAGAGATGATTAATTTAGAGAGAAAGCGTAGATTCAGATATATAAGAAAGACTTTTGTCCTTCTCATTATATAGCCTCAAATGTTTATCTTCAGCCCTTCATCTTTTAACAACTTGCTAGAAGACATCCAAAGTCATCCACAGCCTTATCACATTTATGCTTCAAGCCCCTCAAGATATAAAAGCTTCAATATCCATTTCTCAGACTTCTTATCAGCATACAAAACTAACACACAACAATAAGCAACACAATAAGCATTATCAAATTACTTATTAAGCTCAAGATCATAAATCTCAACACCCCCTTAATCTGATAACTGATATATATCAAACATGCTAAGATTTTTGACCAAAAAATTATATTGTAATGTATCTAACCCTTTTGTAAAGATACCTGCAATTTGATTTGCAGAATCTACTTTAATAGTTTGAACAACACCATTTAAAATCTTCTCTCTAACAAAATGCAAATCAATTTCAAGATGTTTAGCCCTCTCATGAAAAACTAGGTTGGCTGCTATTTTAATAGTTGATTTACTATCACAGTAAAGAGGAACAGGTAAAAGACCAGAAATATTAAGATCTTTTAAAATTTTTATAATCCAAATCACTTCACTGGTTACTGAAGCAAGAGCTCTATACTCTGATTCAGTAGAACTTTTTGAGAGAGTAGGTTACTTTTTACTTTTCCAATATACTAAAGACCCATTCAAAAAAATACAATAGCCAGTAACAGACCTCCTAGTCACAATACATTTAGCCTAATCAGCATCAAAATAGGCAAGAAGAGACATACCAGAATTCTTAGTAATATGAATACCCAAACCTGGAGCTCCTTTAAGATACTTAAGTATCTTTAAAGCTATTCTGAGAGGAGACTTAAGTGGAGAATGCATGAACTGACTGAAACAATGAACAACATAAGAAATATCAGGTCTAGTATTAGTCAAGTAAATAAGCTTACCCATAAGCTTCTGATAATCAGTAATATTATCAAGTAAAGGATCAATATCAGTAGCTTCATTAGAAATAACAAGTTTAGATTGTAAAGGAGTTTTAGAAGGTTTACAACCAAGCATACCATACTCACTTAGCAAATCTAAACAATACTTTCTTTGGTTTAAACAAATTCCTTTATCAGTTTCAGCAACTTCAATACCAAGAAAATATTGCAACTTTCCTAAATCTTTAATCATGAACTTAGTTTTAAGAAAGATATTGAAATTGTTGATTTCATCAATATTATTTCCAGTAACAATAATATCATCAACAAAAACAAGTAATGCAATAAACACATCATCTTTAGACTTTGTATATAAAGAATAATCACTTTTACTTTGAGTAAAGCCATTTTCAATAAGAGCATATGTAAGTTTAGCATTCCATTGTCTAGGAGCTTGTTTTAAACCATACAAAGATTTTTTAAGTCTGCATACTTTATTATCACCTTCAGGGAAGAACCCTTCTGGTAATTTCTTGTAAACAGTCTCATCAAGATCACCATAAAGAAAAGCATTGTTAACATCAAGTTGAAAGATAGGCCAATTATTTTGAGCTGCAACATTAAGCAAGCATCTAACAGTGACCATTTTAACAACAAGAGAGAAGATTTCCTCATAATCTACTCCTTCTTTTTGATTATATCCTTTAGCAACAACTCTAGCTTTATATCTATCTATTTCTCCATCAGACTTTACTTTATTTTAAACACCCACTTACTTCCTATAGCTTTTCTACCAGGAGGTAAAACAGTGATTTCAAAAGTATCATTTCTATGAAAAGCCTCAATTTCATTATTCATAGCATCAATCCAATAGATAGATTTAGCAGCTTCAAAATAATTTTTTGGCTCATGACTTTTGTTCAACTGAACTGTAAAGCAATAGTTTCTAGAGTTAAGTTTAGAATAATTCACAAACTTTTCAATACCATACTTAACTTTAGATTCAACAACAAAATCATTATAATTTCTGGGAAAAACAGAAGGTCTAGAAGACCTTCTCAAAGGTACTTCTTCCTGAACTGGAGAATTTGAATCATGATTCAAATTACCCTCAGAATTTATATTTTCTTCAAGTGTAGTTACCAGCTCATCCTCATCAGCAAAGACGTTGTTGTCACTGTTATGATCAGTGACATGATCTCTACCAGATGGAGGAGAGTAGCTACCTTCACTTGGTGACTCAATGTCACTATTCAGATTAGGGTCTACTCTCTTTTCATCATTGGGTAGTTCAGGGGTTTCAATATCAAAAAAGTTCAACTGATTTAAGTCTTGAAAAACATTTTCAGTAGTATTATTGTTCTTATCAGCAGTTGATTCCTTAAAAGAAAATATAGACTCAAAAAATTTAACATCTCTAGAAAAGATGAACTGATGCTTATCAAGACTATATAACCTATATCCCTTTTTAGAATTAGAATACCCCATCATAACACATTTCTCAAATCTGCTACTCAGTTTATCATGATTATTAACAATAGTAGCAAAACATAAACAACCAAACATTCTTAGATCACAGAGAGTAGGTTTCTTATTATATATCATCTCAAAAGGAGATTTCCCATTAAGCACAGAAGAAGGCAATCTGTTAATAAGAAAGGTAGCAGTAAGAACACATTCAGTCCAAAACTTAAGAGGAATCCCCCCTGAAACAGAAGGGATCTAGCAACATTCAAAAGATGCCTATGTTTCCTTTCAGCAATACCATTTTGCTGTAGAGTGTATGCACAAAAGGTCTGATGGGTAATACCTTTTTCCTCACATAACTTTGAAAAAGAATGATTAACAAATTCAGTACCATTATCACTTCTAAAACTCTTAATTTTTTTTTTATCAAACTGGGTTGCAATCATATTGTAAAAGACATTGATATAGTGAATAGTTTCATCCTTAGTTTTAAGTAAATATACCCAAACAGCCCTAGTGTAATCATCTACAATAGTCAAAAAAATATTTGTAACCTTCTTTACTAGCAACCTTATAAGGCCCCCAAAGATCTAAATGAACAAGTTCACCTAAAACAGTTGAAGTATGATCACTTAAAGTAAAATGTTCTCTAGTTTGCTTAGCCCTTTGACAAGTTTCACAAATCAAGTTTTGATCTTTTGAATTAAAATTCAAGTCAGGTTTTAAAACATTTAGTACAGGGTCTGCAGGGTGACCAAGCCTGCAGTGTTAGTCATAATGTGAAAGAGGACTTTGAACAAAAGAGTTATGACCTTTAAAAGAAATACCTCCAGAATTGAAATAATATAAACCACCAGACTGATTACCAGTCCCCAGAACTTTTCCCAGATTCAAATCCTGATTCAAAAAATAGCATTTATTCTCATCAAAGGCAACCACAATTTTATTATCTTTGGCCAGCTTATGAACAAAAATTAAAGTGACACAATATTCTGGAATAACCAAAACATCATATAAAATTAAAGAATCTGTTAACTTTAGATTTCCAATTTCATTAATAAAAGCTTCTGTCCCATTTGGATGACCAACCTTTATTTTAGTATGAGAAATATCAAAAACATTTATTAATTCCTTGTCACAATGTGTCATATGCTGGTTAGCACCAGAATCCACAATTTTTCCATCAGAAGCAAGTTTCGATTTCAAATTACTATTTGTGGAGAAAAACTTTTGAAAAATCTGATTAAAAACCCTGCTATTATTGAAATAAGTACCTGCCATATTGGCCTGCACACTATTTCCTTTGACTGTATTATCTTTGATGAGAGAAATGAGAGTAGTAAGTTGTTCATCTATAAAACCAGAAGATGAACTAGACCCCAAAGAGTTATTGTTAGAAAACCTTTTAGTAGTATTCTGAGGTCTATTATTGTTACCCTTTTTTCCAAAATTTGGAGGATACCCAATCAATTTAAAACATCTTTCCTGAGTATGGCCATTAAAACCACAATGATCACAAACAAGAGTAGAACCAGTATTCCTTCTGTTATCAGAAACTCTATTAAAATTAGCAGATGGATTATTAGATTGAGCATTCTGATTAATAGGTCTAGTAGATTGACTGGTCTGATTATTAACTTGATTCACAACTCTAGTAGTAAAAGCAGAATTATGATTTCTACTAGTACTTCCAGACACAACATTTCTATGACTCTCTTCACTACTGATAATATCATAAGCACCTTTAACATCAGGCAAAGGATCTCTAGAAAGGATATTACTCCTTATTTGCATATAAGTATCATCCAGACCCATTAAAAATTGCATTAGTTTCATAAGTTGATTATGCTTTTTAAAATCATCAGCATCATGACAAGTGCATCTAGGTAACTGTACCATAGCATCAAATTGTTTCCACAAAGTACTCAATTTGTTAAAGTATTCAGAGATAGTAGTACCATTCTGAGTTAATGAGTGTATTTTATGATGCAAATTAAAAGTAACAGAACCATCAACCCTGTCAAAAGTATCTTTTAACTCATTCCATACACCAGAAGCACTTTTAGAAAAGATTTGACCAAGAAACAACTCTTCAGATATGGAATTTAGAATCATCCCAAAACAATAGCATTAACCATGTCCCATTGTCTACCCAAAATTTCATCAGTATTAGACCTTCTACATGTTCCATCAATAAAACTAGTTTTATTTTTGCCCTCTAATGCTAAAAGCATAGCATAGGGCCAAAAATTATAATTTTCAGTTCCTTTGAGTTTTATTGAAACAACAGTTAAAGAAGCTGAATCATTTAGGTGTAAATGTAAAGGATGACTCAAATCCAAATTACTTATTAAAGTGACAGGGTTCTCAGGTTCAAACTCATCATTAGTATAACCATGAATAAAATTATGAACATACATTATTCCAAGAAACAAAAAACAAGCACACAGATTAAGAAGAGAAAGTAGTTCCCAGGCTTTCCTTGCCACTAAAGTGGTAGGTCAAGGGCGCACACAAGCATACAACAAATTAAAGAATCAAGAAAAGATAAAAGAATAACCAGCTCAACCAACAACCAATCACAACTTCCAATAATCCCAAAACCTACACTCCAGCAATCTAAGCAGAAAAATAAGAACATAAATTAAAAGAAGAGTGAGAGAGGTGTTACAGAGCACGCAAATATCAATCAGCAGCGGAATAACAGACCTACTACACCCTAGATTCACTTAGTATAGGGATATAGCAGATATACAGCAAGAACCCAGAACCAAGATCCAAGAACCAACAAACCCTAATTTTCAGAATTAGGTCAAATCACCAGAACCACTTCCAATCTTAACCAAATTACCAGATCTATCGATAAACCAATCTTAATCGATCACAGAAGCCTTTAATCACAAAAGCCCCAAAATATACCAAACCCTAATTTTTCCATAAATTAGGCGTTTACCAAAAAACTTTAAGATTAACAAAAATTGACCACAAGATCTATCAATTAACACAAGTTAATTGACCAATTAACAATGAATTAAAAAAATACCCAATTTAACAAAACCCTCATTTTTCAAAAACGATTTTCAGAGCAACCTGGCTCTGATACCATGAAGAAAAATAGATTCTAATGATATCAAAACACTTTTTATTACTTCAGAAACAAGATTACAACAACCAGATATCTATTCTCAAATAGTATCAACAAACAACTTAATATTTGATCTCAATCAAATATCACAATATCAGAACAATCAGTAATAAGTGTTTTGATCAAGAAAATCAAGAACACAATTAGGGTTTCACAAGAGAGTTTTAGAGAGATGATTTATTGAGAGAGAAAGCGTAGAATCAGATATATAAGAAAGACTTTTGTCTTTCTCATTATATAGCCTCAAATGTTTATCTTCAGCCCTTCATCTTTTAACAACTTGCTAGAAGACATCCAAAGTCATCCACATCCTTATCACATTTATGCTTCAAGCCCCTCAAGATATAAAAGCTTCAATATCTAATTCTCAGACTTCTTATCAGCATACAAAACTAAAACACAACAATAAGCAACACAATAAGCATTATCAAATTACTTATTAAGCTCAAGATCACAAATCTCAACAAATTTAAACCTTTTATCCTATAAATACCTCATTTATTTTATCACACTTTTAATCTCAACAAAAAAAAAACACTTAAATGACTTGTTCGCTTCCACACAACGTCGATGAAATCAAAGCTATGGTTCATAAACAAACCGAGGAGGATAAAGTTCGTCAGATACCCCTTATTAACTTAGCCGTAGAATTTGATAATGCAAGCATAACTAAAGATGATCTGAGAAAAGTATACGCTGAATGCCGTGACATTTCACAAGAGAAACGTGCTTTGATCGACACTTTTTTGAAACAAGAATCTGATAAAGATAACGGGATGCATAATGCTTTGTGTCGAAAGGCGGGAAAGAAAGAACATCAAATGCATACTAAATTTGTTTGAATGCATTTAAAGAAAAAAATAAGAGTATTGTGTTATTGTATTGTTTTTAAAATTTCGTATTGTAAAATTTTTATTTTTATTTAAATGAATGAAAATTTATCTACAGCGAGGAAGATACAAAGTAGAAAACGAAATTTTATTCATGAACTACAATGTAGGGTACGACACTGAAATAAAAATATAAATTACGATGCATTACATTAATTAAAAACGTAAACGTACGAAATTTAAAAATACAATAGTTGATAAGAGGAATGCTTCGAGCTTTTACATTGCTCTGTAATTGTTAATGAGTTATTCCTTCTCAGCAATGCTTCTCAACACTTCGTCTCTAGCTGCCCTCAAGTTGTTTGCAACACACATATTTGCTTCAGTGGTTATTAACAGAGTATGCAAAACATAGTTGATGAGGGGCTGGTCTTGTGGCAGCGAATGCACCCTTGTTATTTTGTTACCATGGCTACGCATTTGATCTAGATAGCGAGTCAACTGGGTCAACAAAGTATTCGCTAGTTCGACCTCAACAACAAGTTCTGCTCATAGTCTCCTAATGGTAGTTCGTCTTACATCATTTGGTTGAGTAGCTATATTTTCTGAGATAAAAAGAAGTTGTGTGTGTGAGAGTGAAAACTTGGGTCTTGAGAAATTGAAAGTAGTGTGTATTGAAAATGAAAATGTAGAGGATATATATAGTGTAAAAAAGATATATTCTTTTAAAAAACTAAAAAAATTAAAAATTAAAAATTAAAAAAAATGAAAAAAAAAATGATTGAGGGTCGCTGAGGGACGTCTTACTGTGTCTAAAAGGTCGTCTGTAGATCGCAAGTGAGAGAAGCTGATATAGCAGGAAAATTGAAGATCGCTTAAGGTCATTGCTAAAGATAGTCTTAGACATGGACATGCTGTTTTGGAAGAAAAAGAAACTTATACAAGTGTTGTTAGGCCAATGCTAATGGAGGGATGTTTGACCCCCAACCGAGATGTCGACCGCGTTCCATCTGCTATCCCAACCGAAGCCAACCGGTCACCCATCCAACCTTTTCATTTAATCGGTTTGTCAGCCAACCAAGTAAATTAGCACGCCTCCCATGATTTTTGTGAACGTTGGCTGCTTTGTTCCAACTTTTTTTATTTCAAGAAAAGATCTATGAAAAAGATCTTCATAGATCTTACAAGGTAAAACAAGAAACAAAAACAAAACCTTACTCGAGAGGAAGAAGACGACTAGTACATAGATCTTGAAGCTGATAACTCTTGAGTTTTGTGATGTGTTTATTTTTATTTTACTTTTTTGTGTGTGTTTCGCACAAAATCAACAACTTTCTCAGGTAACATATCACAAAGAAAGATGCGTTTGGTTCCAGATTTCATACCAAGAAAGATAAGTTTTGTTTTGGGGTTGTGTTGTATAGTTGTTGTGATATGGTTTTGTTTTTGTGGTTCCAGATTTCATACCAGCCATGAGATACAAAAAAAAAAAAAAAAAAAAAGGAAGAAGATGATGAAGAAAACAAAACTATTTTTACTAGAAAGCGGCGTACAAGATAATGTATACCTAATATTTTTACTAGAAAACTCGTGGATCAGCCATGAGTTTTGTTACTGTATATGAAAGCCCAAATTCTTTCTACTTTTAATGGCCCATAGGTAAAAAACATGAAATACTCCATATCAACTTTTTTTTTCAGATGCATATAACAAAATAAAATAGGTAATAACAAATATGTAGTATGAATAAAATTTTAGTTTAAAAAAAAAAAAAAAAAAAAAAAAAAAGAAAAAAAGTTACGGTCGTCATTGCGGTCACCACTAGTAAGTTATGGTTGGGTGTAGTCTTGGAGAGAGAAAGCTGATGTGGCAGCGGGTGACCACAAATATTGTGGTTGCCATTAGCATTGGCCTTATGTTAAAAAGTGAAATGAAAACAAAACGATAATCTATTCATCTCTTTTATATATCAATAACCCAACTTCTCTGCTTTCTTTAAAATGAATTTTTGTCCTCATACTCATCATATACATAAGATTTTATCGTAATTTAAATTAAAGAGTCGCAATGTGTATGAAAAAAACCTTTTTATTTCCAAAAAGAGTTGTTGTAAAGACTCAAAACTAAAGAAGTAAAGAGAGAACAAAATTTACTTAAGTTAAATGTTTAAAAAAATATATATATATGAGTACTAAGATATTCATTTCCATTACAATCACACCTTTGCAATGCTAAAACATTTCAACGAATCATGGGGTGATAAATTTCATTTACATAACAATTACACACCCTTTTCCAGTTTTTCGAATTCTTTCAATATTGTGAACTTGTACAAAGAGTATAGGCAACAAGTGCCCACAAAATCATACATCAAATATTCAAATGAATGAAAATGAAACCAATGTCATTATTGAACTCTAAGCTACGAAACATCTTTGGGCGAAAGGTGCAAAAAACAATTATGGAAACCAATGAATATATAAGAATTTGTGGAATTTAATATATACATTATTTATCCCTGAGTTCGCTCTTCAGCTTAGTTTGTCTCAGTTTCAGTTGCGGTTGATGATTCGGGTTTGAGGTTGACGACTATGCATGTGATATTGTCTGCACTTCCATTGCTAAAAGCAGTCTCTATCAACTTTTTAGCGGCTGCCTCAGGTTCCTCTTCACTTTGTGCAATTGAGACCGCATCCTGGTGTAACGGTGCCACCGGAAAAGGATAAAAGTTAGTAGAAAGTAGAACCACCAAAAACAGCACTAACGTCTCTACAAACAAACACAACATTTCCCAAAACTTGATTACCTCTTTGCACATTTCTAATGGTTACAAAAACATGGCTAATGTTAATTTTGGCTATCACGATTCCTCTGTAATTATGATGTTCAAGTAAGAAGTTCTTTCTTTCAACGTATACTGATAACTTTGATGTCAAGCAAACAAAAGATATAACAACGGTCACAATTACATACATCATTAGGTACAACATCCCAAAGACCATCACTAGCAAGAACCAGCAATTCAAATTCTTCGCCAAGCTCTTGTTCCTTGTATAAAATGAAACCAAAACCTTAGTCATTCACGAAAATGTACCAGCAATGAATACTTTAGAAAGACAGATTTACAGGATACCTGGATATCAGGATCTGCTACAACAAATGGCTTGAGATTCCGGTTTCCAAAAGCACGGGACATTGCCAAAACACCTCCAACTCTCCAAGTACCTAATCAACATTTGAACAAGGTTACTTATCAAGTCCAAAATTTATCATATTAACAAAAAGCCAACATTACCTGCCCACATCACAACCCCGCCAGCATTTTCAATCCTTTCTCGTTCATCACTTCTATTCGGTTTGTGATCCTCAGAAAGAGGGACAGCTGTTAATGAAGTAGCATTAATATACTTGCACACAACATACTGTTAGAGGGTATCGGATTGGTAATTGAAAATGCTTATGGATTCAAACAAAAGTGCTTATTCCTTTTTAGAATAAGTTGTTTGAAATAATCAGTTTGAAGTTAGTCATTCAAAACAGCTTATTTCACCCACAAAACTGTTTATCATTTGCATTAAGCAGATAAATAGTTTTAATAAGAAAACCAAAAAACCCCCTTATTGGAATATCAACATTTAACGACAAAGATAATGAACATTCACAAAAGATCACGTCAAACGAATATAATAAAAAAAAAAAAAAAAAAAGGTTACCTTTGCCTGCCTTAGATATTACTGTCCGAGAATCTCCAACATTGGCAACATACAAATGATTACCGACCAAAACTGCTGCTGAAGCAGTAGAACCATCATCACGAGGATTATCTTTCTCAGACTCCAAAAAGTCTGAATCAGTCTGTTTATAAGTTTCACCTGAAAATCCATTTCCATTTAACTATCAACTTACAGTTAGATAAAGGGGCAAAAGAGTGTAAGATATTTGTGATGGCGTCTCACTTATAGCCATTTTAGTATCTGTCATAAACTTGGGATGCAATATGAGGTTCTTAAAAAGATTTTGCTTCAAATACTCGGCTGCACGTGAACCACCATGTCCTACACAAACATATTTATCATCAAGACATTTTCCACATTGTGGGGCTGTTTGGATTGCTCAATAAAATGTTTATCTGCTTTTTGCATGTCTGAGGCAGATAAGCAATCCCAAACACTTTATTGAAAACTGCTTATCTGATAATTTTAGAAGAAATAAGCACTTAAAGTTATGTGGGTTATCTGCCTACTTATAATTAAAGTAGATAAGCACTTTAAAATAAGATTTTTTGAACAAAGAGAATAACCGTCAAATATCCCAAATAGGTACACGGTTTTCCCATCAATCTTGCAAGTTTTAACATCGAAGCAATCTTCCATAGTAGCCCTTTTTCCTCTAAAACTCGAAAAGCCGCAGTTCACTTTTCCATCTTCACTGCTTGCACATTTACAACAGTGGAAGAATAAAAATGGTCAAAACTGTGTACTATATTATTGCATTAATAAGTTTTCTAACAAAAATATAAAATTTCACCTCTTCCATCCTCCACTTGCATAACAACCATCGTCTTTCTTCTCAAGTGAAGTTATAGTCATTAGACCCCGACTAGTATCAGCATCCGTATCCATCATCATTTTAGTAACCGTTGGATTATTTTGAATAAAGAGTGACGTAACAGGAATGGTCTTTAGACTTCTGTTGGATGTTGCAAAATGCACACGACGTTCAGGGAGTTTGAAAATATGCACAGCTCGCAGAATTACTGTCCGGAAGTAACTTCTGCATAACATCTATGAGTTCACTAGCTGTCTTGTTATTACGAGCCAACATATTCTACAGCTCTAACCCGAAAAAAGAACATACTGAAAACATTAGAAAGTACAAATTTTTTTACAGAAAAAAGTAATTTTTTGTCGGCCACAATATGGTGGGAAACATTTTGGCTGATAACTAAGGGGGTGTTTGGCATCGCATTAAGACAATAATTATCGGATTTTGCATTTTCAAGCCGCTGATATCCACTTTGTTGTCTTTTGATATTGTAAAACTAGTAATTATGAGCTAACTGATTATTGTTTTATTCTTCAGAACCAAAGATACTCACACATGTTCGTAACGAGGCTTGAATCTTATTCTCATTATTTCATATAAGATAATCACTTCCAAAATATAGCGTCTAACCACGCGAACATATTATTACAATGGTAATGCTATAGGCCTATAGCGTGACGACAATTACCTTAGAAATGGTTAATCATACAATTGATATCATTCAATATGCAGGATAAAAATCATAATGACATGCCATAGCTGCATTCACATATTGTATTGATGTTGATACAATATGGTGATGCAACAAACAAGGCATGATGTTTCAAGAACATATAATTGGATAAACTATGGACCTATAATCTTCATGAAATCATAGACATTACCATAATCTAATCAAATGTGATGCATTAGATTAACAAAATGATTTGGGAATAAAAACAATCAAAGAATATTGAGATCTTACTTTTAAGAGCAATCAGGGAAAACATAAGAGATGTTTATAAATTTATTTTTCTCCGGGATTCATTTTTAATATTATCTAATAGTAAATCAAATGTGAATAAATAAAATACATTAACTTCTTTTGCATAAAAATTATAAAAACTCTTATATAGATTTACTCCAACAACAAAATAGTTTTTTTTGTAACTTTTTAATGTAACATGGTTTTATCCTATATAAAAGCTTATGTTTGTTTAATTGATTGTAAAATCAAAAACTCATTGAACTTTCGGTTAAGTAGTAGAAGAATGATGCATTTCAAGAGTTAAATTTATATGGCTTAAGTAGTGAAAGAAAATATGAAGTTTACATAGACGATGTTAATTAAGCAACTCATTGTCTCATTTTCTGCTAAAAAAAATTAACCATTATGCCTCGTTAAGTAATTTGTCTTGACTCGTTTAAATCAAAATATCTATATGAACCACCTTGAGTCGGTTCATTGGTGCATAACCACAACATCTAGATCTCTTTTGTAGATTGGTGATGTGGGATTCGCCTAAGCTGTTAAACTAGGGAAAGAAAAGATTCAGGGACATCGAAAGCAATGTTATGAAGCACAAAAACAAGTATTCTCGCTTCTCATTACTGTAACATATTGCTTACAATATAAATATACACCATAAGTACATTCATAACAAGAGCATTTTCGACGCAAAAATGCACAATGTAAGGCTTCTAACATACAGTAAGTCAATATACGAGTCGAATGATATTAAGAATCATATTTGGTTCTTCGAAGAAACTCACTTGCTTCTTCACAAATGATGGCAAAGCAAAGGCAGCTCTATGCATCTATTCAGGAAAAAGAATACAGTACTAGTTAAATACTCTATAGAGTGAAGCAATATTCTAGATAATCACCATATAAATACTTTATAGTGATGATTACCTGAGAGTTGTAGAATTTTGGTACTTTCTGATGCTCTAGTGCCCCCTGTAGCTCCTCAATCGGGTTTACAGGATTCCTAAAATCTACGGGTTGACCCTCCGTTGAGCACAATATAAATCCAATAACTCCGCTACATAATCAATCAATAACATGATGTTATGAAGATACATATACAGCGATTTCACATTTTCTTAAAACTTGCAAATGATTAATTATTATCGCACCTAGGATAAGTGGGGACACTTGCCCATGCATAGTGAACAGAGTCCTTGAATACATCACGATTCACCACAGGCGGAGATCATATCATTGATAAGATGAGTGTGTAGCCACATACTTTCTGCCATGTTACAAAGAACACCATGGGGCCTCAATGCACTTCCTATCATCTCAAAGAAAGGTTTTTCAACAAGCTGCTGAGCAGGACCTAAGAAGATCAACAGAAAAACAAAAAATTGTAAAAACTGGCACATTTAATGAAAGGGTTATACATACTAAATTTACCAATTGGATCAGACGAATCAACAATAACGACATCATAGTTTCCTTTTGGCACGTGTTTTATGAACTCAAGAGCTGTCATGATTAAGAAACAAAATAAACACGAATGTTAATGAAACGTTTGTATGTGGGCAGTCTGGGAGTAATGTATTACCATCTTGAACATGAAGATGAACACGAGGATCCTCAAAGGCAACTGCTAACTCCTGGAAAATTTTCTTGCTAACCTACTTTATATAACTTGGACAATTATAATCCATTTTGTAAAAAAGAATAATGAAACTACAAATTGACAGCTTAATATGCGATATCATTATAGCACTTACATCTATAACCATCTGATCAATTTCACATATATCAATCAGCTCTACCGATTTGTGGCAAGCTAGTTCTGTAAGTACTCCACAATCACCACCACCCACAACCAGGACCTGTGTTTAGACTGTAAGCCTGCTATGCGTTATATGGTATTTTTGTTGTGTGCCTTATAAGCCTGCTACGCGTTTTATGCTACATAGTTTCTCTATTCGTGCAATATTTACATAATCACACATCCACACATAGTTTGAGTACATTCACCCTCACACATACAGTTGTCGGAGGTCTTCATTGAAGCAGTCTCCCTAGTATTGGGTTTACTCTAAGGGGTATGATCCGTCTATGTTCCTCCTTCCTCATACCTCGTTTAGATGGGATCAGGTATTGATGTTGTTATTGTTGTATGATAATTTAGGCTTGTATTGTGTTAAATTTGGGCTGAAAAGTGTGCTAAAATTGGAGTGATAATTGTGTTAGAGTGAGTCAGTGAGATGAAATTTAAGAACTTGGGCCAAATGGCTGGGCTGAATTGATAATCAGTTAGCACAGAAGCAAGCTTAAGCCAACTTCTAACCGATAATCGAACAAGACCTTTTAATTATTGATTAAACAAGTGTTGTAAAAGTTTAAAATGATATACAAAATGGCAATGCAACCACAATCAGTCATCAGAGGTTAAAAAGATTTTGTGCGGTTTATAAGGTAAGATTAATGTAAGCTGGCAAAATGAAAACAACAAATGGATTCACAACAGAAAACGCACGAACCATGTTTTCTCGTCATATTATATTATTTTAACCAGATAACATGACAATACAATATAGATATTAATACAACATAACTTAATCATCAAGCCATCATATCAACATTCTGCATTTACAAGCGCAATTATGACTCATGATATATAATTCTAACACATACTGAGCCGCTTGATTGTAAGAACATATTCAGTTCTTCATAGACAACTCACTTGCTTCCTTACAAATGATGGCAAGGCAAATGCAGCTCTATGTATCTGTTCAAAAGAGGAATATGATATAAGTTGTTAGTTACCATATTAAGTTATTAACTTTTAGCAACAAACATCCAATAATTATTGCCATTTACTACCCCCCCCCATCCCACCAAAAAACAAATAGCATATGTAAAATGCTAAAAGGGTCATGATGGTTTTATTTGGTAACACAACATGGTACTAGTAGCATAGCTAATAAAAATGCATGGCATTCATCTGATTATCTTTAATGCTTCTAAAATATCAATAACATCATGAAGTTGTAACAATGACAGCAAGCAAATGAGTAGATTTCAGCCATGAAACTTTGAATATGAGCAAATTTGTTGCAAGTTTCTTGGGATATAATTCACATGGAATTACCTGAGAGTTGTAAAACCTTGGTTCACTCTGATTTTCGATTGCTCCCTCTAGTGACTCAATTGGGTTGACAGGAACTCTAAAATCTACAGGTGGACCCTCCGTTGAGCACAGTATAAATCCAATCACACCGCTGCAGAATTAATCAATAACAGGAGGATGACCATATATGTTAAGAGAAATGTAAAGAAAATTGTATGGCAGAAGCTGAGATGAGACGGGTTAACAAAGAGCTCACCGTATAAGTGGCAAAAAGGTCAGGTTTGGTAGATGGTTCATGTAGATTTGGGTTGTTTTAGAGTTACATGTCAAAAGACTCAAAAAGGGTCGGATTTGGTTGACCAACAAACATGTCTTTGTTCCTTTTTTTTATGTATAACTAGTTAAACCATTAAAATAATAGCCTAATTTGAAGTTTCACCCACTTTGACCCGTTACCCTTTAGCTATAGTTTGTGAATTGACCCATTTGACCCGTTAGTAATCAATTAGTATAACAAATAGCTTTAATCGCACCTAGGATATGTGGGTACACTTGCCCATGCATAGTGAACAGACCCCTTAAATACGTCACGGCAGGCGGAGATCATATCGTTAATAAGATGAGTATGAAGCCACATACTCTCTGCCATGTTACAGAGAACACCACCAGGCCGCAATGCACTTGCAATCATCTCAAAGAAAGGCCTTTCAACAAGCTCTTGAGCTGGACCTAAAAACCCAGAAAATTTGTAAAAACCGACACATATAATGAAAATAATTAGACATACACATACTTACAAACTTACCTACAGGATCAGACGAATCAACAATAACGGCATCATACTTTCCTTTTGGCACGTTTTTTATGAACTCGAGAGCTAGCAAGGTAAAAAAAACACATATTTTTATAAAAAATCAGCTATTAATATAAAAATCATATTTGTTATTCTGGTTTTTACCATCTTGAACATGGAGATGAACACGAGGATCCTCGAAACCAACAGCTAACTCGGGAAAAAACTTTTTACTAACCTACAAAACAGAATTTGTACAATTATCATCCAAAAATTATAATTAAAAGATTTCTATCTAAATCCAGGATAAGTTTTCAGCGCATACATCTATAACCATCTGATCTATCTCACATATATCAATCAGCTCAACTGACGTGTGGCGTGCAACTTCCCTAAGTACTCCACCATCACCGCCACCCACAACCAGAACCTGCGTATATCCCATATGTTGGTGTTTAGCATGCATTACATGTAAAATTTTAACGGCATCCAAGAACATTAGTAAAACAAGCTTAAAGTTACATTTTTTGGCGATTTGATGGAACAAAGGGGGAGATGGGCTATCATCTCCTGATAGACAAACTCGTCTCTCTCAGTGAGCTGAAGGATGCCATCAAGAACTAGTACTTTTCCATATGTTGCAGACTGAAAATCACATAAACGATCTGAATATACTTGTGAGGTTTAAGAATGGATTAATTCTTTAAAGAGATTCATGATTTTATACCTCAAAAACTAGGACCTCTTGGTACTTTGATCTTTCTTTGAATAAAATCTTTTCCACTTCCAATGAATGTGCTTCTCCTGCACGTGAAAAATTTAGTGGACATCGAGTTCTGTTTTAAGTAAGAATAGTGGAACTGCACAACATCTTTTGTTGTATAAGGTCATGTATCCTCCGGATATTATCGGATCAAAATATGTAACAAAATTAATCTGAAAATGACACAATGCCATAAATGGAACACTCAAATGATGATTATTGAACTTGATCCTAAATTTGAGTACCTGGCCACATGGGGTTGTTGAAGTACATTCTTTTGTCGGCTTTATCTGCGATTGGTAACATAGTCATGATCAAATTATATCAACAAATTAAACACCTAGATTCAGCCACACCTTTAGAAAAGCGTAAACAATCATGATCATCAAGACAATAGCACACTCATTAGTTTCCTTTAAATTTGAAGATAATAACGAAACAAAAGTATGAAAGGAGGTGAAAAAGATACCGACCAGATGAACTCTGATGTTCAGAGAACCATCCCGAAACAACAGTTGCATGAAAGTTCGCTTCAAGTTCAGCATCGGGGGAGTAAGCACGGGCTTTTAAGCAACAAGGAGGGATTGTAGTCTGGTCAGTCTCATTACTCTCGTTCTGGTCCATGGTCTTGTGCAGTGTTAGCCTCTAACCCGCAAATGAACCCGTTATAGAGATGAACATATACACAAAAACAAAAACAACTAACAAATTATGATAACATAAAAAGGGTATATACATCATCTGTTAAGAAAGGCCAACAACCAACATAATAACATAATAATTAAGCTGAGTGACTCATTAAAAGGATGCGAACAACTTTATTTTAAGTTGATTTAAGATCAAACTTTACAGCACATACTTTATTATGCCATGTTAAGCTATGTGTCAACAACTTTGGTAAAACATAAATTCTACTCCCTACCTTCCACAATTAGAGAATGCTTCCAACGCTTTCAGATATCAAGGACGCAAGTAGTTGTAACCAACAGTTCAACTAATCAAGCAAATCGTATTTCTTAGTCTAAAGTCTAAAGCAAAATAAATTGTCAAGTTAGTTTTCCTTAAACTGGTGCATATTTTCCTAGTACTATTTTAGTTCCATAGCTCAAAGTTCAAACGCAAGGCTCACATACTGCACAATCTATCACCATTGATGATAAATCATACACAGTTCGCCTTCTGGATCAATTTATACACAAACCTTTTTAAGCAACTCAGAACTGAAGATCAATATATATTGTTGAAGATATTAGGAGACATTATTTCTTAAGAAAAGTTAAATAGTATATCATTAGTTATAGAGTGTCTGCAAAATACATCTATGTGGTTTGTCGAATTTGACACTAAGCATCCCTGTCAAAAACCTTTGGCACTAACGATCCCTCAGTTAGTAAAAGTTAAACACAATATACCCCTAAGGACTAACGATGTAATTTTTCCCCCGTTATCTTCGTTATCTACTAACAAGTCAAACACACATCTTGATAAAGTCACTCTCAAACATTAATTTATTCATTTCATCTTCTTCTTCTCCTCATCACCTCCACTACCCGTCATCATCTTATTCTCACTACATAACCACTTACCATCGAATCACTTACAACTACCATAAAGGTATAAATATTTTTTAGGCTTATGTATTTTATGGTAATTAAAAGTGATTTAATTATCAATGGTTTAGGTATTTTATGGTGAGAAGAAGAAGATGAAATGAATAAAAGCGTGTTTGGGAGTGATTTTATTTAGAAGCATGTTTTACTATTACTAGTAGATAACGGAAAAAAAAGTACAACATTAGTCCTAGAGATATATTGTATCTTCTAACGAAGGGATTTATTGATAAAAGTTTTTGACATAGATGGTTACCGTAAAAACTTACAAACGACAACCACCGGGATTTATTTTGCAGATTACTCTTAGTTATAAGACACTTGGGTTTTGGACTCCACTTTTTAAATGACGGTGACCAATTAAAAGCTCAATTTTCTTCCTTGTTTTTATTCATCTTTTACACTTCTAATATACATAACTAATTACTTAAAATTCACGTTAGTTCACTTTGAAAAATGCATAAAAACAAATCAGCTCAACAATATTCAACAAAAAATAAAGATTCGTGCATACTTTTAATAACGTTGAAGATGATCGATGAATTGTACTCACAGATTTATTTCAATAATACGTACAAACACTCTTCCAGTAAGTGTGTTTTCTGCTAGCAAATGTTGGGCTTTTTTTGTTTGGTTTTGAAGAGTTGTTGAAATTGTCGTGACAAAGAACATAAGTATTTATACAGGTACATAAATACTAACACGTGGGAGTATATATATTCTTATGAAATGACGAATTTATCCTAATAACCGTGATTGGTTGCGCGTGTAAACACGTTTCACGTGAGTATCAATTCTTTTTATTTTTCTTTACTTTTAAGCTCAAACAACGTGATTCAAACCTATACTATCGAATAAATAAAACTTTGACTGATAACATAACAAAACAATATAATTATGTTTAAGAAAAAATATCTATCAAAATACCAAAGTTTAAACATTACTTACTTTACAATGTCAACTTTATTCTCATTTAGCAGATAATTGAAATTGTTGTTGTATGCTTCTGTAAAAACTAAAGAGGGGTAAGCGAATTTATATAGTGGAAGAAACTTAATACGGAGTACTAGCTAACTAAACAGATAATATAATGGGGTCAAACCTAACAAAGGTCATGCTTGTCTGTCTTTTTATTACCTAACAGTTCTAACACATTCAAGATCAGCCAGATGCTAATATTAGGATTTCAAAGTTTGTTACAAGAATTCACACCTTTAACATGATTGTTTGCATGCATTAATCCAAAGTTTCTTTAAATTCTTGCATCCAAAATTTCAGATGTTATGTATGTTTTACATTATTACTTTTATTATTGTCTTGTAATCTTATACAAAAATGCATCTGCTTCACTATATTTCATTACTTTACTAAAATTGACAATTTGACATAGATAAATATTTTTACATTATTTCTGTTAGCTACACGGACGTTTCCTTTAGCACAATATATATACATGGATACACATACGAGGTTAAGCAAGAATCTTACTACCTTATAATGTATTTAGGACTATTCCATTATTAGTAAGGCTTAAAATTCAGACTCTTAAACTTGCTTGTTATGGAATAATCGTTTAATAATCATCAATATCATTATAACATTGTAACAACCCACTTAATCTTCATTGTAACATCCTTCAATAATTATTTAAAACGTATAACCGCTAAAAATTATTACTATAAAAAATGATTATTAAAAATATGTAACCGCATCCACCATATAAATTCACACAAACCATTTCATATATCTCACACATAGAAATAGTCTCTCAATATACTCTCACCTCTCTTACGAGTATTTTTTTTTACATGGGGCTGTTTGATAGTTTGTAGTGATTTAGTGCTGAATGAGTTGAATGTGATTTGAAGACTCTGAACCACACTGATTCTGAATGAAAACATGTTGTTTGGCAAAAATTATCATTATAATTTGTGTGATTAACTACAATCTTTTCTTATTCGATTTCTAATCATATTTTCATAGATAAAACATATTATTTGCCATGTTTATTCTTTTAAATGCGTATTGCGTTTATGGTAAATAACTCTACAATATTTATTGGATTAGCATGCAACTTTTGAGATTGGGAAAAAAATCAAAAGAGATCAATAAAATTTGTTTGACATCACTCGTTAAAAAAAGCAAGTGAAATCAATAAAGGTTTATTCAATTGTAACAATTGGAATATTAAATTAAATTAAAATGGGTGGACCTTTTGTCACTGGACGAATTTGCATGTTATATATGCTTAATGATACAACGCTTAACATAATGGTTAAGTGGCACACTTTTTGTTTATCAAACACCCTTCATCTGACCGATTAGGACTTGCACTCTGAATGAGGGCCATTCAAAGGCTATCAAACAGCTCCTATGAAAAATATAGTCACAAGGTACCCCGTTGCTGCATTGCGTGGGTACCCTGCTAGTTTCTCACAATGTACAATGCAAAGCTATCAGAGCTTGACTTATTGATACACAACACTGTCTAACATTGATCATTGATGTGTTATGCATAACCCTATCCTTCATTGATGAACAGTGTCTTTCAACATCAATACACAGGGTATGTGGGTCAAGTAACAAATAAAATCTCACACATTACGAACTTTTTATTTTTCTAAACGGCGATAAATGTAGCACGCTACAAACTTATGATTGTACAAATGTAGCACTTTGGTGAATTCATGCGCTACTTATGTTAGCCCAGTGTCATTAGCTATGTGTTATAGTGATTGCCTTGATTTGTGGGCAATTAGTAGTTTACCAAAAATAGCCTATGGATGATCACTATATGTATCTGTATCATTTGTATGGAATCAATAACAAAAGTAATATTCTCTATTGTGTCTATCTTCATCATATTTACATGGTATCTGTTGGGTTTATTGATTTGATGATACAAAACAATAAAGAATGAAATATCAAGGACTTAAAGTGACAAAGAAGAAATCTACAAAAAGATGGAAGGACTTGCTTGCAAAAGAAGATTTATTATTTAGTCATTCGTAGAGATTTGTAAACCCTAATCCTCTAGTATATAAAGAGAACATCGGATGTAGGTTTTAATCAATTAAGTCTTCCATAATGTAGTCATTAAAGGGGTGTGTGTGTAACCTAGACGTGTTTCTATAAACGTCTAGGGTTAGTGTTAGTTTAGTTAACTCCAAGATCGAAGAAGGCTTTGATCCCTGTTACAGTTAGGTAGCACGTTATTATTCTGATCAAATAATAATTGGGGTGATATGGAAAAACCTTGTGTCAATAACATAGTTGTTTGTTCTATTCCGCTGTGCATGATTGTTTGTCTATGTTATTGTTAAACCCTAAAGCTCAAAACGATCTCAAGGAGTCTAACAAACTCCACAAGTGGAATTAGAGCTTGTGTGGAAACTCTGATTAAGAAGAAACCCTTAAAACCGAGTTAACAACAAACCCTAAAAGATGTCGACTGAAGCTGCACCACTCCCATCCATCACTTCACTCAGAATTCCTATCATCAAGAAGGGAGAATATGATCTCTGGAGCATGAAGATGAGGCAGTACATTGCTATTACAGACCATGCATTATGGGATGTGATTGTCAATGGTAATGCCGTTCTTGAAGAACCTGTAGAAGTTCCTGGACAACCTAAACCACCTCAGCCTACCTTGCCAGCAGCTACAAAAAGAAATCAAGAAAAGGCTCTCAACATACTGTTGTCTGCTATTCCTGATGGTCACCTACTAAAGTTTCATGATGCTAATGATGCAAAACAATTATGGGCTGCTATCAAGACAAGATTTGGAGGTAATGATGCTTCCAAGAAGATGCATATAAATCTATCGAAGCAACAATTTGAAACTTTCAGTGTCGGTGAAAGAGAAGGTCTTGATGTTGCCTATGACAGGTTCCAAAATCTTCTTAGTATGCTAGAGTTATATGGAGCAAAGGTATCTGTTGAAGATGCTAATATGAAGTTCTTAAGAAGTTTGCCATCCGTATAGCATGTGGTTGCTACTATGATTAGAGGACAATCTGGTTTGGATACTATGGACTTTGATGATCTCTAAAATAATTTAAAGGTGTATGAGCATGAGATGAATGGTCAAACAAACTCAAAATCCCACAACATTGCTTTTGTGTCTTCTGAAAACAGAGGCAGTACTTCCACTAAAAGTACTGCTTATCCTGTTAAAAGTACTGTTGGTGATAAACAGCATATCTGCACAACCATGACAACTACCACCTCATCACCATCAAACACCATCAACTCTGATGATGTTGTATGTTCCTTCTTTACTCAACAAGCCACTTTACATGTTACTTATGAAGAAGATTTGTTGCAAATTGATGAGGATGATCAAAGAAGAGCTTATGAAGCAGCAAAGAAAAAGGGTAAGTCTACAGATTGCTCTCACAGTACTTTAGATCACAGTACTTTGGATCACAGTACTTTGGATCAAAGTACTGCTGAACCAATTGACAGTACTTCTGATGATTTGAATGATCCAAACATGCCTGGGTTAGAAGACACTGATGATGAATTAGAAGATGAAGGTATTTTATGAAGAAGCTGATTTTACAAATTTGGGTGATGATCTTGAAGTTCCACAAACTCCTACATTAAGAGTTCATAAAGATCATCCTGCTGGTCAAATCATTGGACCTTCTACTTCAGGAGTGCTCACAAGAACAAAAGCTAAAGGTTTCTCTAAGCCACATAATGCTTTGCTTAGCTTTGTTTATAAACAAAACAGGATGAATCATAAGGATCAACAAACATGCTTGTTTACCTGCTTTATCTCTCAAGAAGAACCCAAGACTATATCTCAAGCATTAGCTAAAGAGAGTTGGGTTGAAGCCATGCAAGAAGAACTTCTTCAATTCAAACTTCAAGATGTTTGGGTGCTATGTGATTTACCAAATGGAAAGAAAATCATTGGTACAAGATGGGTTTTCAGAGTTAAGAGAAATGAAAGAGGTAATGTCATCAAGAACAAAGCAAGATTGGTTGCACAAGGATATAGACAAGAAGAAGGAGTGGACTATGATGAAGTGTTTGCTCCTGTAGCAAGGATTGAAGCCATAAGATTATTCCTTGCTTTTGCATCTTATATGGGCTTTCTTGTTTATCAAATGGATGTCAAAAGTGCCTTTCTTTACGGCAAAATTACAGAGGAAGTCTATGTAAAAAAACCTCCTGGTTTTGAGGATCTTGCACATCCAAACAAAGTCTACAAAGTTGTTAAGGCTCTGTATGGCCTTCATCAAGCTCCTAGAGCTTGGTATGAAAGACTCTCCAATTTTCTATTGCAACATGGTTACATGAGAGGTGTAATTGATAAGACTTTGTTTATCAAGAGAGACAAAAAGGATATAATGCTTGTTCAAGTCTATGTGGATGATATTATCTTTGGAGCTACAAAACAGTCAATGGTGAAAGAATTTGAGCAGCTCATGCAACAAGAGTTTCAAATGAGTTCCATGGGTGAATTAACTTTCTTTTTGGGGCTTCAAGTTAAACAATCAAGTACTGGAATCTTTATTAGTCAAGATAAGTATGTCACTGACATTCTTAAAAAGTTTAACTTCAGTACTATCAAGCCGGTCACCACACCCATTAAAGCTATAAACTCATTAGGAAAGGATGAAGATGGACAAGCTGTGGATGTCAAACTTTACAGATCAATGATTGGTTGTCTTATGTACTTAACTGCATCTAGACCTGACATCATGTTTGTTGTATGTTTATGTGCAAGATATCAAGTATCACCTAAGGTCTCTCATATGAATGCAGTCAAGAGGATTTTTAGTTATCTCAAGCAACAACCTAAGTTAGGGTTGTGGTATCCTAAAGATTAACCTTCTTGGAAGCTTTTTTAGACAGTGATTATGCAGGAGATAATTATGATAGAAGATCAACCACTGGAGGATGCCAATATCTGGGAAGAAGATTAGTGTCATGGCAATGTAAGAAACAAACCATTGCAGCAACATCATCCACTGAAGCAGAATATGTTGCTGCTGCAAGTTGTTATGGATAAGTACTGTGGATGCAGAATCAACTCTTGGATTATGGATTCAATTTTAAGAATACTCCTATCTACATTGACAATGAGAGTACCATTTGCATTGTGAAGAATCATGTTTATCATTCCAAGACCAAGCACATTCAGATTAGGCATCACTTTATTCGTGATTGTTATGAGCATAGGCTCATTAATGTTGTCAAGGTCCACACAGATGACAATGTCGCTGATCTACTCACAAAGGGATTTGATGTTTCAAGATTCAACCATTTAGTGGTGAGTATTGGTATGATTAATTATTAAGCTACATTTAAGGGGAATACTTAATATTAGTTTAGTTTAGTACTATACATTGTTTGAGGGGAGGCAACACAATACACTTTGATGTTTTTGCTTTTGTGGAGAAGAGGATGGAAAGTACTGCTTGGCATTTATCTGAAAGTACTGCTTTGAAAGCACTGCTCACGTGGAAAGCACTGCTGTCTTGTCAAGGTAGTGTTACAACGGTCATTTTTAAGGGGTAAAATTCAACAACGGTAACTTTATTAATTGGGCTTTGATTTTTAAAATTTACCTATAAATAACTACCCTCTAATTTTTACTCTCATCTTTATACTTATCCATCCATCTCTCTCTTCTTTCATCAAATTCACCTTCACCGCACCATTATTTCTTATACCAACACACAATGGCTAATCGTAACACCGTTAGTAAGCATAACATGGTTGCTAATTTGGACAAGACACCATCTAACATCACTTTTCATGATATAGTTGATTTCCTTACTGGATCTTCAATCAATTATGCTTTGCTGATCAACCCTGATATCATTGAACCATGTATTCAACAATTTTGGGCTACTGCTAGATCACATTTGCAAGATGATGAATCCTTCATTCAAGCTAAGGTTGCTGGAAGGATAGTTAGAATTACTGAAGCTACAATCAGAGAGGATTTATTGTTTAATGATGAAGAAGGTGTTGTTCGTTTTGACAAACAAGTACTTTGGGATACACTCAGAGATATAGGGTATGAAGAGTCTCTCAGTGAAACCACTTTTAGGAAGCCCTTGTTTAGTCCTCAATGGCAATATCTCGTTCATCCTGGAGTTGAACAACCTCAAGTCTTACAAACTTCTCAACCTACTCAAGAGTTAGATCCAAAGGATAAAGGAAAAGGTAAAATGGTAGAATCAAAGAAAAAGAAGAAGCTCACTTTAGAAATTAAGAGCTATTGAAGAAGCTAAAAATGAGGAAGCTGCTAGAAAGTTACAAGCTGAATTAGATGCTGAAATTGAAAAACCAAAAAAGCAAACTGTTCTACCAAGAAGACCACAAGGTATTGCTAAAGAAAGGAATGCCATGATGGCTTATCTGAAGGGTCAAGGATATACAGGTTTACAGAAGTTAAAATATATAGATATGAAAGACTTATATGATGCTGTTAGAGAGTCTTATCAAAAGCAAGTTGATAGTATTATTTCTTTTGATTCTGAAAAGCAAAATGTGGATGCAAGAAAAAGAAGTTCAAAGAGAAAGAGGACAACTGATGATGAACAACTATCAAAGAAGGTTCAGTTGAGAACAGATACAGTTGATGAGCTGAGGAATTATCTAAGGGTTGTTGATTTTGAGCATCCAAAGTCTAAAGAAGTTGCAGAAACGAAGTCAAAGATTTCTACATTTGAAGTTGTAGAATCAAAGGATGGAGATTATCTTATGTTTCATAGAGAAGATGAAAGTTTTAGAGCATTTAACTTATTGTAGGACATACTGCATATGATAGATAGAGAAGATCTGTTTCATCTGTATCAACTAGTACAAGATTATTTTGAGCATATTCCACCAACTGGAGTGGGTTTAGTCTTGCTGGGTGATCTTACAACTATCTGGGAGACAGAAGAAACAAGCAATGATGCTCTCTAGAATAATCAATAAGATTAGGAAATCACAAGCTGGAGATTCTTTGAAGAATCAGGAGTGCATGTATTAGAGTTAGAAGATGGTACCATGATTCATATGTTAGCAGAAAGGAGATATCCTCTTATAAGAGATCTTATGATCAGGATGCTAGATCATGGTATGGAAGTTGAACAAGAGAATGAAACAACACTAATGGTAATGGAATTGTTCATCAAATGGACAACTTTAGCAGATGATGATGCGTGATTACTGGTATGGTCTTTATTATATAAATCTTTTGAATAATCAGTACTTTATTCAAAGTACTGCTGAACAAACAATACTTTATCAAAGTACTGCTTGCAGCACAAAACCAGTAAAAGTCTTTTCATAAAAATAAGCAATTTTTGTAAAGTGCAAAATACTTTTTGAAGCACAAGATAACAGCAACAAATTGTTTTGAGAATAACATCTGATGGTAATCAACTCACCATGTTTAATAAACAAGAAAGAGTTTGACTCATCATGAGGGTACGTCTCTGATGTGATTATCAAATCCTTTTTTAGTTGACAATTTACTAAAAATTGTATGGTTTTCAACTCACCATATATGTAATAGTGAAGAGTTGGCTAGCCTACAAGAAAATGGCTTGTGGTAAAGGCTGTGGAAAAAACATTTGTATGGTAATTAGTTCACCATGGTTGTAAGAACTAACTAGTCCAAAAGCAAACGGCTCTTGGTAAAGACTTAACAAATCCGTTGATAGCTGATGATTTGCTAAAAATCATATGGTTATCAATGTACCATGGTTTTTCACCTAAATATTGGCTACTCCAGAGTTAATGGCTTTGGTAAAGAGACATCAAAATCCATTAATGTTTCAATGATTCACCTCTCACAGGAGTTTACACACCTGGAAGTGATGAGAATAGTCTGAAACTTTATGATCTGATGTACATTTTGCCATATGTTGCTGAGTAGCTGAAAAGATCGGTTGCTGATAAAGGTTGCTGATAAAGATTGCTTATAAAGATTACTTTGATGATGACAATACAAACACTGTAAGTACAAGACAAATCTGAAGATAAAGACACAATCTTTCCTTGAAAACAAAGATGTTGAAGTTAAAAGATACAAAGGAACTTGAAATCAAGCAAGTAGAATTCAAGTTAGGGGAGGATTGTTGGGATATAAAGTTAAAGTACTGAAGAAAGTCAAAGTGCTGAAGAAAGTCAAAGTACTGCTTAATGAAAGTCAAAGTACTGCTTAATAAAGAAAGTCAAAGAACTGCTTATGAAGAAAGTCAAAGTACTGCTCGTGTCAAAGTACTGCTAGACTAAAGGACTGCTATGCAAATCGTTTAAGGATTATTATGTAATTCTAGAATATTCTTAAATTAGAATTAGTTTACTTGTCGTACAAGGATTGTAATTGTAAACCGACTAGGGTATTCCTTATGCCTATAAAAGGACCCCTAGATTGGCATTAGAAGGACGCGACTTAGAACTTACATGCAAGTACGATATTAGAGTTATTTAGCGATTAGGTTTGTTAGTGAATCTGTATAACAAGCAGGTTCAAAGTTTGTTTTAATATAATCGTTGAAGTTTAAAGTTATTCTTCTTAGCTTTGTTAAAGTAGATTCCGCATACTTAATAGAGTTATATCAGTGTTTCATTGTTAGTAGTTTTGGATTTATCCAAGGTTGATAAACCCTTACAAGCTACATAGTTAGTTTGGTCAAAGTATATCGATCCAACAATATCAGGCCTAATCGGTCCTCCCTCAAAACCATAAACAACACCGCTTCCGCCGCTGACTCTGGCTGTCGGCTACACACCGGAGATTGGAGGGCTCCCTTTAAACCTTAACCTCTGTCATCTTTCATTTTCAAACATCAATTTGTTTTCACAAAATAAACCACAACTTATTCAAAGTTATCACGTAATAATGAAAACCCAACCCTCCTTTTCTTTTTTCTTCTTTCGTCTCACCACCAATCATTAAAAAAATGGAAAATTTGAGGAGTGTGCCTTTGGTCAAAAGTTGCAGCTACAATAGGGACAAAAAAAAGGCTTACCCATTTTTGCTACTGTTGACGCAAGATGAAGAATCAAAAGGGTTTAAAACTCATTTTTTTTTGTTCGCTGCTGTTCGCTGCTATTCGGAAGGTTCTTTGGGGTTGAAGTTTTAGAACCAACCTTCGCTTTCTCATCTTTTCTTTCATTCGTTAGTTGTAGGGGATACTTTGGGTTATCCCGTTTTCTTATCTTTTTCTTGTGTTGGTAATTTGTGCTAATGTCACAAATCCATACATTATTATTGTGTTGTTCGTGGTTTAGGTCACGGGCCTGTGTGTTGGTGATTTGTGCTAAGGTCACAAATCCACACACAATATTATGTAATGTTTTGTTTTTTCTTTTCTTCTCTATTTTACTACTCTAGTCCGAGCTTTCGTGATTTCACCACTCAGACTGCGGGGGTGTGTTAGCCCAATGTCATTAGCTATGTGTTAAAGTGATTGCCTTGATTTGTGGGCAATTAATAGTTTACCAAAAATAACCTATGAATGATCACTATATGTATCTTTATCATTTGTATGGAATAACAAAAGCAATATTCTCTATTGTGTCTAGAGAAAAATTCATTATAGAACCCATATTTGCCATAGAACCAATCAACCAATCATAGCCACTCATTTCTTTTATTAAAAATATATTCACCCTTTTTTTGAAAATTAAATATCTCACAAACCGTTAATCGTTACGTCAAAAAAATTATACCATCTCGACGAGAATTAAATTATCTTTCTATAGATATGCATTGTTATATATTTTCGACGAATTTTTTTTAAAAAAAATTTCGTCCAGAAAAATCACATGTGATTTGTAAGAATCACATGTGATTTCTTAAAATCATATGTGATTTGATTTTTACGAATCACATGTGATTTTTACAAATCACATGTGATTTTTCTGGACGAACTTTTAAAAAAAAAAATTCGTCGAAAGTATATAACAATGCATATCTATAGAAAGATAATTTAATTCTCGTCACGATGGTGTATTTTTTGTAGCTTGAAGATTTACCGTTTGCAAGATATGTTGTTTTAGAAAAAATGTGAAAATAAAAAAATGGATGAATGTGATTGGTTAATTGGTTTTATGACAAATTTGAGTTCTACATGGATCTCAACTCATTGTGTCTATCTTAATCATATTTACAAATTACTCGTTAACCAGAAAATCTTCTTTATGATAATCAGTCATACACAAACGTATGTAGATAAAACTACAAATACATATGCACTTATAAATACATATATGTGTGTAGAACTGTAGATATATCTGTCTATTACTCATAGAGAAAAAAAACCTTAGCATTCAAAGTTGATTTTAAATGTTCATTTTCCATTGGTTTTTATTTTAATACTACTACTCAGAAATCTTACATATGCAAACATATAGCCTTTGGGGATTCGTATGTTAATTTATCGCATATTAAAGCACGTGTGCGTTTCGATTGGGTATAGTTTAATAATGCAAGTTAAATTATTTTGATGCATATTACGAGCCCACGAACGTGCGTCGGTGCCATATTCCGGACCTACAAGTATACAAAGGCCGAGAATGATGCGTTGCTTTTCGTATTGTGGATATGATTCTGCCCACGTTTTTCACTATTGTCATTTTTTTTTATTAGTAGTTATAAGAGGTTTTTAAGATTGGGATCTTACTCATGATCGTTTTTATTTTTGCAAGTCGTGATCATAAGATCGGATCTGAATCTTAAGATCCTACTATAATATTATTGTTCGGATTACGTGTAATCATTATAAAGTGTCTGTCATTAGTTTGTGTAATAGGTTGTCTTAGTTATATGCTTATATGTATGTAAGTAACTTAAGGTCTATGTATTAAGCCCATGGGCTTTAGGAATGTTTCTAGAGAGCCACTAAGGGGCGTTGCCCTAGCTCTAAGTACTATATATATATCATGTAATGGCACACTAGTGCCTTGGTTGGTTCATTTGACAAATAAAAAGTTTAATTATTATATTTATGATTAATCCTCCAATCTCTTTCTCTCTCTAGTCTTTCTCTCACTAGAATACTTATGTTAGTTTACATATGTGGGAACCTACAAGTGATATCAATCGCTAGAAGATGTTTGGTTAGAGTGTTTTGGTGCAAAAGTTTTTGTTTTTCAAGTTCTACGTGCGTTTTTTAAGTTTTAAAAGCTTAAAGCTTTGATTTTTAACACTTATTCTTGAAGCTTGGAAAGTTTTAAGAATTCTATAGTGTTCAGAATCTTAGTTGGAAGCATAAAGTTTGAATTTTTAGGGTAAAACAATAGTTTTTCTTTTCGAATTTTCTTCAAAAGTACACTTATCGAATTTCAAAAATTTCTTTCAAAAACATTAAAGTTTGCAACTTTCTTGTTTTTTAAGTGTTTTTAAGTGTTTTTGATAAAAGAAATCGTTTAGAAACTTGTTATTTGTCTTAAAATTGATCTCTAAAAATCTGTCCATCCATCGAATTTGCAACGCGGGTTTCATCGCACTTACTGGATTAGGGTTTCATTGAACTTTCATCGAACTTGGTCATCGCAATTGTTCATCAAACTTTCAGATTCTCAAAGTTTCTTCACTATTTCAAGGCTTCTCAGTATCTCCCTTGCTTGGATGAGCATGTGGAATACTTCGACTAAGTATATCTTCTAACTTGGACAAGTTAGATAGATCCATCGAATTTCATATCTGAAATATCGAATTTGACATCGAATTTGATCTCATCGAATTGGATATCTTATTTGCTTATCGAATTTGAAATCCATCGAACTTGGTACTCTCTTTCATCGGATTTGGATTTAATCGCAGTTATAAATCCATCGAACTTGCTACAACTTTAATCTTATCGAACTTGGACAAATTCATCGACCATTCATTGAATTTGCAGTTAATCCATTGAATTTACACCTCAACTCACTTATCAAACATTTACAAGATCCATCAACTTCAAAAGTTTAAAGATGTCTCAACCACCTTACTTCAACTACTTTCCTCAGCAGTATCCTCAGCAACAACAATATCCTCAACAAAAATTCCCACAACAACTACAACAACAAGCATTTCAACAATAATTATCATTTTCACAACAACAATTCACTCAACAACAACAATTCCCTCAACAACAACCATACCCTCAACAATAGCAATGGTTTCCACCTCAATATGCAATGCAATCATTCACTACCATTCCCCCGAAGGAACCTCATTGGTTTGCACAAATGTGTGAGGCTATCATCAGTCAACAATCAATTCATGAAGTTGGATCACTTAATAGACCTCCAATGCTCACTCCCGGAAACTATGTTCAATGGGTCAGTCGATTCTTTAGGTTCATCGAACTCAAGAAAACTCACGGAAAATATTTGAAGAAGGTCATTCTTGAAGGTCCTTTTCAAATGCCAATTGTGACGATTCCTGGAGATCCAACGGCTACTCCACCAAGACTTGAAACCAGCTCCACTGTCCTTGAGAGCCAACTAACTGCAGAACAAATACTTCACCGTGAAGCTGATGAGCTTGCAATGGAGTATATTCTTCTGGGCATACCTAATCCAATTCTTCGAAGTATTGATGCTCAGAAAACAGCAAAGGATATGTGGGAACATGTTCATCTCTTAATGGAAGGCACTGAACTTAATCAAGAAGACATGAAGTCCAAACTTTATCTATCATATGAAATCTTCATGATTGATCCAGGGGAGTCATTAGAGTGTTACTATCATCGATTCACAAACATTATCAATGACTTGGACATACACAACATCATCTTACCCAAGATTGCTATTAACACAAAGTTTCTCAGTTGTCTCGGTCCTGACTAGGAGAAGTATGTCACATTTATTCGTCAAGCTAAGAACCTTCATAATGCAAAGTATAGAATGTTGTATAATTATCTGAAGCACCGTCAAAAGGAAGTTAACCAAGATCGATCTCTCCGTGGAATATTGTAACATATTGGATTTCACAAACACATCATACCATGATCAAACTAGGCGTACAACTTAAGGTTTTAGAGAGAGAAAGAGTTAGAGGTTTGAGAACTTAGTGAGAGAAAGTGAAAATATTATTATAAGCTCCAACTCTCTACCTTGGGAGGTAGAGAGTATTTATAGTCTTACACATAATCGCCACCTACGGGCTGTGGATCAGGCATACAGTGGGTAAAGACCCGTCCGTCCTCCACGGTTTTACTTAACTAACTACTTACTAACATTAAATAACTATGACTACGAGCTTTCTAATGATTACATATACTTGAGGTGACCGACACTTTAATGACTGAATTTTCTGATTCCTAACAATCTCCCCCTAAGGGAGGTCACCTCAATTTACACAAAATACAAACAGTTATTACATTAAGATTGTTCTTGAATTCTTGTTTAACTTCATTGCTCTGTAGCTCGTAGTCTTTGATTCTTCATGTTTTGCATGTTTGGATAATTCAAGTGGAGGTCTTTAACTGATCCACGTGATGATGAGTTTTGAGCCAGCTTTGAGATCACCAGCTTGCATAAATTTCTGACTCTTCCATTGTGGTGTTGACATTATGTGATGTTGTGACTGTGGACCGACATGCTCACATTCTGGATCATGATTTCTTCTTATCAGAGTAGCAGAAGCTTTAGATGATTCATGATATTTGCAGCAGCGTAGTAGAAGCATGGAGTGAGAATATCAGAGTCATTCATGCATTAATCATGATTTCTTTTGAAATGAATGTGATGTAGAAGCATGGAGTGAGAATATCAGAGTCATTCATGCATTAATCATGATATTTGCAGCAGCGTAGCTGCAAGCGTCGGGTGTACCTGCATACAACAGTTAGCAATAAAGCGCACAAAAGTTTCTTTGATCACTTTCATTGAATTGAGGTACACGGCCCATGGTTCCCCGTTGATCGGTACAAGTACTGCCTGTGATCAGGTATAATTCCTAAGAATCTCCTTGACATGGTTTCACAGCAGTTCTAGCTGTTCTCAAAGAAGACAACACGAAGTGAGTGAACCAGTGAATAGAGATTCACTGATTGATGGAAAATGATTTGAAAAACAATCATGAACTGCTCAAGATAAAGTGTTTTTGCAATACAATGAAGGTTTTAACGAAAATCAATTATCAATCATAAACACCTTTTAATTTTGAAATATTAATACACAGTCGATGTGCTAGAGAAAAGAGTTTTAAGCACAACGACCGGTTTTTCAAAGGTATCCGTCAATCCTTTTCCTGGACCAAGGTTGATTCAAGATTGAATCGCCCCATCGTTTCTATCCAGTTGTCACATGGTTGATCTATTGGATAGATCTCACATGCCACCTACCAAGAGCTTGTTTGATATTGGCTCTAGAAGGCTTTCCATCTTCATTGTGAATATGTTTGCATATCACTCAGATGTTCTGGCAATACCACAAGGATAATGCGTAGGACTCTTAAAATATATTCTCTCTTTCCACATTGTGTGAAACAGAGAGTCTTCATTGACAGTGTCCTAATGAGATTTATTGATGATCTCAAGGCTCTAGACTCAATTGTGCACATTTGGTTCCTATGCCGGAGACTAGGAAGGGGGTCTCCTTCTTCAATATCAACCATCTCTAAGAGAAAGTCGATAGATGATGTCGGTTCCCTTGTGAGAATGAAACAAGTCCTTTTAAGAGGAACTTGAGTAGTTTGGGAAGATGTAATACAGTGCGTCACTGGGTCCATGACATCTTGTCTTCAATACCGGTGTTACCTTAGTAACAACCAGTAGCATATGTATTGAACCCGGTTTCTGCCCTAAGGTTGAGATATTGGAGGGCTATTTGTTTTCACCCTTTCCTCATTCAATTCTTTTTCATTCTTCAACCCCTTCAGTGCTTACCGAGACTTCATAACTAGAACCTTGTTGGGTTTATTCCAGTTCTAGTTCTATCTCAGTCCGCACTCTTCCCATATCTCACTTTTCTCCTTTTTTTTTTCATCGTACCTAAGGACTTCTACACTATCTAGTGGATTGTCCCTGGGTAGATCCCTCCGGTTCTAGCGGATCATGGGAACTAATACCTAACCTTATCATCCTTATATCACCATACATAAAGTAAGTTTGGTCGGTCTATTTGGTATTGTTCATCTGCCATTGGAACCAATTGAAAACCATTTGAAAATCAATCCAGATACTTGTGATATATTATCAAGGCATTTTGTACCTGAATTGTTTTTGATATTTTAGAAAAACGGCTCCCCCTCAACATGTGCAACATACGTTTAAAACCATTTTGGCACATGGAGGCAAGAGGAAGAATTCACTTCTTTTGGTAAATATTTTCTAAAAATATCGACATTACTTTCCCGATCAAAAATCAGTGATTCACATACAGTTAAAGATATTTTAGGGAAAGAATGTGGTTTTCTATAAAAATTGCTTCCCCTCAATATGTGCATCGAGTTTTGAAAGAGTTTTGCACATATTAGGGAAAGCCTGCACTTTGGAATAAATTAATCACGTTTCAATCCCTTTTTGGTTTAAAATAGATGCTCCCCCTTAACATGTGCATGAAAAATTTGAAATCGTTTGGCACATGAATGGAAGAGAGTTTGCTAAACAATTATAAAACCAATTATCGAGTTATCAGTTTAAATCCAATTTATATCACAAATTCTCCCCCGATCACAATTTTCAAATCATTTAAAATTTGTGATCTTTATAGATTTAAATTGTTTTTGAAAGCTTTTGAGAAGAATTGTAACTTGCTTATGAAAATATTTAACTGATAAGGATCAAATCTTGAGACTTTAAACTCCATTGCTCAGACATGCATGAGTATCTTTTGAGAACATAACATTAGCAAAGATTTTGAATCAATTGTATAAAACATTGTTCATTTTGATTTTCCAAAAGTAAACCTTGCTCATTTACGTGCCAATTGTTTAAAAATACTCTTTTTAATTCGATTGAAATCATTCTCCCCCTCAATCAATGACACAAGTTGTTGATTGAGAGATAGAGATTTTGATAGATGATAAGCACAGATGATTTACAAGAATAATAGAGTACGAGGTATTTTCAAAAAAATTTTGTTTTCATTAGATGACAAATATTTTTCAGAAGAATCATTAGACGGAAAAATATTTGGAAAGAAAACATTTGTCTTTTTGGTGACAAATATTTGTTTTAAGAATCACAGCATGAGATTTGAAAAAATAAGATTACGCATGGCTCTGTTCTTTCTTTTTAAAACGGGTTACTGCCTGAAATGACAATAAACCATTGTTTTACTTTCTCCCAAAATTATTATTATTATTTAAAAAAAAAACAAATTATGTACATTCGAAGAGCATCTAAAAGCCCGTGACATTCTTTGAATGTCAACACAAAGTTCGTAGATGATATCGAATAGGGAAAACATGACAGAATAACAATAATTTTTTGGAAATTTTCAAGATTTTCTAATTTTTATGGATTTTGAAAATTTTATATTTTTCTATTTGCTTTTTGTTGGTTTTGTAATTTTGTATTTTGCTGTTTGAATAACTATTTACAAGAGATGGATGAAGAAAGACCTTTACTCCTCGTCTTCCTCTTGAAGACGTTTGAGTGTTTTGGGTTGTAGACTCTTTAGACCAAGTCATGGAAGGATAAACTCAAAACGTTCTCTAGGAAGAGTTTTGGTGAAGATGTCTGCTAATTGGTAGTCAGTCCTCAAAAAATATAGTTCCACCACACCGTTCTCCACTTGCTCCCTGATAAAATGATGTCGAATGTCGATGTGCTTTGCTCTTGAGTGTTGAACGTTGTTGCATTAGAGAGCAATAGCACTTTTATTATCATAGTACAGAGGGATTTTGTTGAATTCAAAGCCATAGTCAGATAATTGGGATCTCATCCATAGGATTTGAGCACAATAAGATGACATGGCTATGTATTCAGCCTCTGTATAGGATATAAAAGTACTCATTTGTTTCTTTGAAGACCAGCTCACAAGCTTATCGCCCAAAAACTGAGCACCTCCAGACGTACTTCGACGTGTATCTTGACATCCTGCATGATCAGCATCTGCATAGGCTGTTAGTGACATACCGGTGTCCTTCGGGTACCAAATTCCCATATTGATGGTTCCTTGGAGATACCGAAAGACCCGTTTACCGCTTCAAGGTGCTTTTTAATAGGCTTAGCCTGATATCTAGCACACATGCATACAGCGAACAAGATGTCTGGTCTACTGGCTGTGAAGTACATCAGGGATCCAATCATACTGCGATATTTCGTTTGATCTACCATGATCCCTGAGTGGTCCTCATCCAGCTTAGTACGTTCTATCATGGGGGTGTCAACCGGGTCACAAGAGTCAAATCCAAATTTCTTTAAAATTTCATTAGCATATTTAGATTGATTTATAAAAATGCCTCCGGGACTTTGTGAAATTTGTAATCCCAAGAAAAATGACATTTGTCCCATCATTGACATTTGAAATTTGGAACCCATTTCATTTGAAAAACGGTCACATTCATTGGGGTCAGTCGAGGCAAAAATAATATCATCAACATAGATTTGAACATGGATTAAATGTTTGCCTGACTTTCTGGTGAACAATGTCGGATCAACTGCTCCTTTTCTAAATCCAGTAGATAGAAGAAACTTTGATAGCGTATCATACCATGCCCTTGGAGCTTGCTTCAAACCATAAAGAGCCTTCTTCAAGCGATAGACATGATTAGGATGCTCAGGATTCACAAAACCTTCAGGTTAGCTGACGTATACGACTTCTTTAAGATCTCCGTTAAGAAAAGCCGTATTTAAATCCATCTGATAGACCACCATGTTCTTACTTGCAGCATTAGCCAAGAAGATTCTGATTGCCTCGATACGAGCAACTAGAGCAAATGATTCTTCAAAGTCAATACCCTCCTCTTGTCGGTATCCTTTTGCAACCAATCGAGCCTTGTTCTTTAAAACATCACCATGCTCATCAAGTTTTACTTTGAAGATCCACTTTAGAGCAATGATCATAGCATAGTCAGGAGCAGGTACTAATTCCCATACATCTAGTCGATCGAACTCATGAATTTCTTCTTGCATTGCATTGAACCAACTGTCTTCATTTATGGAAGTTTTAACATCTTTTGGTTCGACCTTGGATAGTACGGAGTTGAAGAAGCACCATAAGGCATCAGTTGCAAGTTGTTTGCGAGTGGATACTGGACGAGAGGGATTTCCAATGATGTTGTCCAATGGGTGATCATGTGTCTATTTTCTAAAGTGTTCGTGTGGTTGTTGTTGAGGAACTGAAGTAGCAGTGTTGATTTCTCCTGATGAAGATGGTTCTGAAGATGATTCAGGAGCAAATATGTTTTCAAATGGGGCATCTTCAGGAGTAGCAAAGGGATTCTCTCCATCAAGGGTGCCAAAAACAATTCCATGATGTACACTCGATGAATGATGATTTGTTGATGAGACAGAGTGATCAGCAGCAGGCGCTTCTTGACTTAATGACATAGACACTGAAGGGTTAACTTCATTGACAGGGATAAGAGCAGCCTCTGTTGATGGATTTGACAGATCATTAGCAATTGGCTCATAGTGTTCATCAAACATTGGATCAAACAGTATCTTCAAGTCATCTTCTGAAGGAGGTACATAAGGAGTTGCTGGAGAAGAATCGTATACAAGAGTAGAACTGATAGGACTATTTGATGATGCGGGTCCAGAACTGGATTGTCCTGGAGCCATTGGACCGGTCAGCTCATCGAACGTAACGTGAATTGTTTCCATGATATTTAGGGTTCTTTTGTTGTAGATTCGGTATCCTTTTCTGCTTGGTGCATATCCTACAAATACTCCAATGTCCGCTTTAGCTTTAAGTTTGCCTAAGTCTTGGCCCTCATTAGTTGGATAACACAATGCACCAAACACACGAAGGAATGAAAGATTAGGTTTTCGATTGTGGACAAGTTCATATGGAGTTTTTCTATGAGAAGTGTGAATAAGGGATCGATTTTGTGTATAGCATGCAGTGGCAATGGCTTCAGCCCAGAGAAACATTGGAACCTTTGAGTAAATCTGCATTGTTCTAGCGGCTTCCACAAGAGTTCAATTTCGTCTTTCAACTACACCGTTCTGTTGAGGAGTTCGTGGAACACTTCTTTGATGACTGATTCCAACACTTTCATAAAACTCACTAAGTTGTTTATTAACAAACTTAGTTCCATTGTCTGTTCGGATGATTCTGACAGTTTTGTTAAGTCGAACCTGCAGCTGTTTGATAAGTTTGATGATGATATCTGGAGTTTCATCCTTTGTTCTCAAGAACTTAACCCATGTAAATCGAGAATAATCATCAACCACAACTAACACATATTTCTTCCCATAAATGTTCTGCACTCTCATGGGTCCACATAAATCCATGTGAATGGTATGAAGAACTTCCATAAGTGAGTTTGTAGGTTTGGGTTTGTGGGCATACTTCTTGCTTTTTCCCAATTGGCATGCTGAACAAAGATGATCCTTTTCATACTTTAGTCTAGGTAAGCCTATAACTTAGTCCTTTCTAGAGAGATAATTTATGGTGCCGAAGTTCAAGTGATTAAGACGACGATGCCATAACCATGACTTTGTTTTCGAAGCATTTGACAACAAGCAAATTGGAGAAGACTTCATCATATCTTCGATAGAGATGGTGTATAGGTTTGAACCACGTGTTCCTCTTAAAAGTTCTCTACCATCAAGTTCTCTAACGAAACAAGTATGTTTTTTGAAGGCCACTTCTAGATCAGAATCACAGAATTGACCGACAGAGAATAAGTTATGACCAAGACCTTCAACGTAATATACCCTGGAGATAACACTATTACCTACAACATAGTCTCCATAACCCATAATTGCACCGAAATGATCGTTCCCGAATCTAACAGTCCCGATGAATTTACTCACGAAGTTCATGAGCCGCGACCGGTCTCCAGTCATATGCTTGGAACAGCCTGAGTCCAGGTACCACAGAACGATTTGAACGATCTGCAGTTGAACACAGACAAGAATGGATAACTGGATAATTGGGATCCGCATGCGAGAATGGGTTCCATTTGGTTAGTAACATTGATTGGAACACCCACATCAGAAGAAACAATGGAATCATCAGGGATAGATGCAGTGCTAGTGTCCGTATTAGACCTATTCAAAGTATGTTCACTTCTTAAGGGAATAGTTCTACCAGTAGGCATCCATTTCCTAATGGGCATTGATCTAGATAATTTAGTCCACGTCTCATTAAGATTGAATTTGCGGCCAGTAGGTATCCATTGATAACCTATGTTACTAAATTTCCTTCCTGTGGGTTTCCAATGTTTTCTAACCTTCTTCCGCCATTGCTTTCTAGCCTTCTTAGCATGATTTTTTGCATTAACTATCTTAACAGGGCATTTAACAGCATTAATCAAATCATTCACACCACTTTCAAGATTAGTAACAGAAACCACGCAATCATCATTACATGTTTTGCCAAAAGTAGCAGAATTCGCATTAATTACAGTACGCTTAGAGCTAACACTAGAATCAACACGATTCGTTTTATTCAAATTCTCCCTAAGGTGATCTTCTACTCTCTTCCATTGAATATTCCTAGCATGCAAGGTCCTATCATTCTTTGTGTTGCCTTGAGGTTTGACCCTCTTGCTTTGGTGTCACTTCTTACTCCTGTAGAGGGAATGAAATTCAGCATCTTCTTTCAAATTCTCTTCTTCTAAATTCCTCCCCAATTGGATAGAAGAATGATGTTGAACCTTTTTGCCTTTGGTGGACTTCTTTAAATGCCTTCGCTTCTTCTTTTCAGCTTTGACCCATAACCTGTGATGAGTAACCAATGGCCATACAAAGTTCTTTAATCTTCTAAACTTAAGCTTCAACTTCTTAATCTGAGTAGCCTGTTTATCAAAAGATTTCTGCAATCTGACTATCGCCCTTGTCAGAAGATAATTATCTAACACTAATCTTTCAGGTGGTATAGGAACAGTATCTCCTCCAGAAGATGATGAGAGAACTTGTTCTGATGTCTGAATAGGAGTAGTATGGTGGGATGAGGTGGGAGAAACTGCAGTACCTTCATTAACATCAGTAACTGGTGAAGCAGTACCTTGAGAGGCAGTTTCTTGAGAAGCAGTACCTTCAGAAGCAGTACCTTGAGATGCAGTACCTTCAGAAGCAGTACCTTCTCTGTCATCACTATCTTCAGCCTCATCTCGAATAGCTTGAACAATCTCCATCATTGAAGTAGTCAATGGAGTGTTCCTTCCAGTGAATGAATCACTTTTCCTAGCCATGAAAGTAAAAATCTTGGTTGGTTGCACCACAACAGGTAAAAGACTTGCAGGCTTTGGCACATCAGTAAGTTGCTTATTCAAGAACACTTGAATAAACCTTGGATACATCAACCATCTTGATCCATTTGAAATATGAGATAACATTCCATCAAGAATTAGCCGTGAAAAATTGAAAACTCTATCTGTAACTAATCCCACTATAGCAGATGCTATGTTTGAACCAAATTGCTCCCATGATGTACTTTTAGTACTAATACAATGAAGCAATACGTGAACTAAATACTTCCAGTGTGGACTGAATAAGGGTTTCTTGAAAGTTTGTGCAGTTAAGGACCCTTCATATCCAATGTTACTGAATGTATCCCAAATCAATTGCTTATCAAAACGAACAGCCCCTTCTTCATCATTAAATAACAAATCTTCACGAATTGAGGCTTCAGTAACCTTCACAATCTTCCCAACAACTGTAGCTTGAATATACAAATCTTCATTCTCCATATGAACCCTAGCAGTTGCCCAAAATTGTTGAATCCATGGCTCAATGATATCCGGTTCCACTAAAAGTGCATAACTAATCGGTGACCCAGTGAGAAAATCAATGATATCATGAAAGATCACATTAGCTTCAGTCTTTTCTAAATTCTCCACCATATTGTGTTTTGAAACTGTATTACGATTTGCCATTGATGATATGTGTACACAGAAAGTGATATGATGAATAATATGGGTTAAAAAATCACAGCACTTAATAACAAAGTTACCGTTAGTAGGAGTTACCCCTCAATATTACCGTTGGAACAGTACTTAGATACGACACGTGTGCAGTACTTTCAAAAATCAGTACTTTCCAAGCAGTACTTTCATAAAACTAAAAAGCAATACTTTCCCATTCTCCTATTTTCAATAGCAAATACAGCAGATAAACATGAATATCCTCCCCTCAAACAATGCATAGGACTATACTTACACTAAATAGTCCTCCCCTCAAATGTAACTCAGTAATTAATCATGCCAATGCTGACCACCAAGTGATTGAATCTTGAAACATCAAAGCCTTTGGTGAGTAAGTCAGCTACATTATCATCTGTATGCACCTTGAAAACATTAATGAGCCTATGCTCATAACAATCTCTGATGAAGTGGTGCCTAATCTGAATATGCTTGGTCTTGGAATGATAAACTGGATTCTTCACAATGCAAATAGTACTCTCATTATCAATATTGATAGGAGTATTCTTGAAATTGAACCCATAATCCAATAGTTGATTCTGCATCCACAAAACTTGTCCACAACAGCTTGCAGCAGCCACATATTCTGCTTCAGTAGAGGATGTTTCTGCAATTGTTTGCTTCTTACACTGCCATGATACTAATCTTCGTCCAAGATATTGGCATCCTCCAGTGGTTGATCTTCTGTCATAATTCTCACCTGCATAATCACTATCTGAAAAAGCTTCCAAGTGAAAAGGTGAATCCTTTGGATACCACAACCCTAACTTAGGTTGTTGTTTCAAATAACTGAAAATTCTCTTTACTGCATTCAGATGAGAGACCTTTGGTGAGACTTGATATCTTGCACATAAACAAACAGCAAACATGATATCAGGCCTAGATGCAGTGAGATACATAAGACAACCAATCATGGATCTGTATAACTTGACTTCAACAGGTTGTCCATCTTCATCTTTTCCCAGTGAGTTGATAGACTTGATAGGTGTAGTTACTGGCTTCATAGCATCAAAATTGAACTTCTTAAGTATGTCAGATACATACTTGTCTTGACTGATAAAAATACCCTCCTTTGATTGCTTAACTTGAAGTCCCAAAAAGAAAGTTAACTCACCCATTGAACTCATTTGAAATTCATTCTGCATCAGCTGCTCAAACTCCTTGACCATGGACTGTTTGGTAGCTCCAAATATGATATCATCAACATATACTTGAACCAACATGATATCCTTCTTGTCTCTCTTGATAAACAAAGTATTGTCAATGGCTCCCCTTCTGTAACCATGTTGCAATAAGAAGGTAGAGATCCTCTCATACCAAGCTCTAGGAGCTTGATGAAGGCCATAAAGAGCCTTAACCACCTTGTAAACTTTGTTAGGATGAGTAGGATCTTCAAAACCAGGAGGTTGCTTAACATACACCTCCTCTGTGATCTTGCCATATAAAAAGGCCCTCTTGACATCCATTTGATAAACCTGAAATCCCATATATGATGCAAAAGCAAGGAAGATTCGAATGGCTTCTATCCTTGCCACAGGAGCAAATACTTCATCATAGTCTACTCCTCCTTCTTGTCTGTAGCCTTGAGCTACTAACCTTGCCTTGTTCTTGATGACATTCCCTCTTTCATCTCTCTTGACTCTGAACACCCATCTTGTACCAATTACCTTCTTTCCATCATGTAGATCACATAGTACCCAAACTTCTTGAAGTTTAAATTGAAGAAGTTCTTCTTTCATAGCTTCAACCCAACTCTCCTTAGTTAATGCCTGAGCTATGTTTTTGGGTTCTTCTTGAGAGATAAAGCAAGTGAACAAGCATGTTTGATGATCCGTGTGATTCAATCTGTTTTGTTTATAAACAAAGCTAAGTAAAGCATTGTGAGGTGTAGAAAGACCCTTAGCTTTGTGTCTTGTAAGCACTCCATGAGAAGAAGGTCCAATGATTTGACCAGTAGGATGATCTTTATGAACTTTTAAGGTAGGAGTCTGTGGAACTTCATAGTCATCATCCAGGTTCGTGTAATCAGCACCTTCATTGGAATTCGTGTAATCAGCAGTACTTTGACCGAAAGTACTATCACCCATAGTACTGTGAGTGAACTCTACAGTCTTTGTATTTTTCTTTGCTTCCTCATAAGCTCTTCTCTGTTCATCATCATAAGAATGTGCTAAAACATCTTGAAAAAGCATCTGACTTAGTTCATCTTGAATAGATTGATCCTCAGCAGACAATGAGGATTTTGGTGCATCAGTACTTTTCTTTGGTTCAACAGGTAGTGGTTCTTCATCAGGAACAGCATCAGGTCTAATATGGACTCCATGAACAACATACTGTAAATCTTCTCCATTGTGTACAGGTTGATTTTCTTCTCTAACAGGTACATAGTTCATAGAAGGAGTCAAAACTTCAAGATCAAACATCCAATCAGGACCTCTACCCTTCTGATTTTATTGATCTTCTAAAAATTCAACATGAAAACAATCTTGAACCTTCTTGGTGACTCTGTTGTACACTCTAAAGCCTTTGCTGTTGGTGCAGTACCCTAATAGATAACCTTCTTCTGACTTGCCATCAAATTTGCCCAAATTATCAATGGTATTGAGAATAGTGAGAGGGCATCCAAAAGGCTTCAGAAATCATATGTTGGGTTTAATTCCCATCAGCAACTCATAAGGTGTCTTCATCTGGGGTTTTGTGACTGATACTCTGTTAAGCACATAGCAAGCAGTACTTACAGCTTCAGCCCAGAATTGAATAGGTAAAAGTGAATCTGCAAGCATAGTTCTGGCTGCTTCAATCAAAGTCCTGTTCTTTCTCTCTGCAACACCATTCTGTTGTGGTGTTCTTGCAATGCTGAATTCCCTCTTGATCCCTTTGTTGGCACAAAACTCATCCATTAGCTTGTTCTTGAATTCAGTCCCATTATCACATCTAATACCTCTAACTTTGAGTCTCAGTTGGTTTTCAAGTGCTATTATAAGATTATGGATAGCATCAAAATTATCATCTTTAAATCCTAAGAAAAATACCCAACTGAATCTACTGCAATCATCTGTCACAACCAAGCAGTACTTTTTCTTGTTTATGCTTGCAATTGAAACAGGTCCAAATAAATCCATATGTAACAGCTCCAAAGGTTCTCTAATAATCCTTTCCTCAAGCTTCTTGCATGAAGCTTTGTGTTTTTTACCCTTCTTGCACGCCAAACAGGAGTGATTATTCTTGTAAGTATTTGAAGGTAAACCTCTAACTAAATTCCCTTTGACCAGTTTGTTGATATTCTTGAAATTTACATGGCCCAATCTTCTATGCCACTGATGTGCTTCTTCAGATGTTGCTTTTGCCACTAAACATGTAGCTCTCCCAGAAGAGTGAAGACTCTTCATATCCAGACTGTATACATCATTGGTTCTTGGTACTCTAAGAACTACCAAGTTATCATCAACAAGCTTGAATTCAGGGGAAAGGATGAGACATTCTGTGTCAGTGAATAACACAGGATGCTTTTTATCACAGATTTGAGAGACTGATAATAAGTTGAACTTGAGCTCCTTCACATATCTAACATTTTCAAAATCTATGCTCCCTGTCTTGATGGTTCCTTTTCCAGTGATTCTTCCTCCATTGGGATCATTCCCAAATGCAACTCTTCCTCCACAAATAGATCTAAAATATGACAGAATCTCCTTGTCTCCTGTTATGCTTCCAGAGCAACCACTATCCACAATAAGATGATCTTTAAGCTCCTCCTCTGGATTGCCCTGCACACATATACAAAAGTTAGTGTCTTTTAGGAACCCAAGCCATTACTGACTTGTGTTCCCCTTGTGGAGTAACATACTCAAATTCTTTGAGTATGTAATCTTCGCAGTTTTTGTAGACAGAATCAAGCATTATCTTTTGTTTTAAAACTTGTGGTGGGTTTTCAGCAAAATTTTCTTTTTCAACAAAAATCTCCTTTTCTTTTACCACAAAATCATCTTTATCAAAAATCTCTGTTTCACCAGTACTTGTTGAAAGTACTGTTTGTTCATCATCAGTACTTTCCTTCTTAACCCATTTAGTTTTAACTTCTGGTGTAGAGTCCCTTGATCTAGCTACTTTCTTGGAGTTGAAACGCCTTCTAGATTGATAGTAATTAGATCTCCTAGGGCTCCTATTCCAAGAGGTGTTTGGTGAAAACTGAGCAGTACTTTGAGAAAGTACTGTATTTTGCTTAACAGTACCTTGGAAAGTGTTTGAAGGTACTGGAGGTTTTGAAAAAGGTCTTCTCTAGTGAGGGTGCCTGTAGTCTGGTGAGAAGTTTCTATGGTTAACCCTATGTGAATGATTCCAAGCTGGTCTAGTCTCCCTTGGTTTTTGGTTGACAGTTCTGTTCTTAGGGAACTTACTTAGGTATTCTGAATGTGAGTCACAGTCCTTAATCAAATGATCATGACTAAAGCAAACGAAACAGAGTTTTTGTTCTGTAATCCCAAAATTTCTTCTTCTATGTGTATTACCAAACCTATCCTGATTTCTAGGTGAATGATTAAAATTGTTTTGACCAAAATTATCCCAAAAAGGTTTAGCATAATTATGAAAAGGTTTTCTTAAAGGTACTGCTGAAGGTGTAGCAGTATTTTGAGGTGTAGCAGTACTTTGAGGTGAAAGTACTGCTTGACTTTTAGCATCATCTACCTTAGGTGTCTCAACTGTTTCCTGTTGGGTTTCAGACCTAGATTGACCAGTAAGCTTCTTTCGAAATTCTAGGTTGTCTACACTAAAACGAGAAACATCAGGCCTTATGGGTTGATGACTACCAGTGGGATGTGGGACAGCATGATAACCCTTGTCTTTCTTATATTCTGGAGGTGGTTCACTAAATGATTCCTCATTATTAGATGTGTCAACATAGTTAATAAGCTCATCATCACTAGTGGTTATATCCTCAAAATCAAGGTCATCCTTATCACTAGGTGGGTTTTCTTCTACACTACTGAAATCCATACCAAAACCTAGACCAGTCCTATTGTAAGCTCTCCTTTGTTTTTGAACATAAGAAACATGAGAAAGACCAGATTCTTTCCAGGCATCAAACTTTGCTAACAATTCATCTCTCTCCTTAGTCAGTTTCTCAATTTCAGAAATCTTACAATTTAACTTCCATTCACTTAATTTTAACTGATAATCCTGTTGTTCATACTTTTCTGCCCAAGCCATTTTATTATTTTCATGTGTTATAATTTTGGCTTCCATAGATTCTAAGGTTATTTGATAACCTGCTACCTCAGACCTAGCCTTTATACAGTTATCTCTTTCAATCACATAACTATTAAGTACTTTTTGATAAAAGTCATGACAGTTTGAGCATACCTCATAGATAAGGGTTGAGCTTGATGAAATAGCCATCATAGCAAGTAGAACAGGATCATCTTCACTCTCCATGCTCCAGTCAAAGCTTCCATAACCATCTTTAGAATCCATAGCAGCATGTCCAGGTTCCTCATCGAAAGTTGTGCTCCAGTCAAACTCTTCCACAGAATCCTCCACAGCTACCATATAGTAGGTTACTGGTTCATCATCAAACTCGGCACTCCAGTCAACCTCTGATAAATTCTCTTGAACAACCAAAGCTTTTGTTTCTGTAATAGGAATTTCTTTCAACTCTAGCTTTGGTTTCTCAGTCATCCTGTTTGCTTGATATTTAGCAAACCTACATTCCCTTGCAAAATGTCTAGTCTTTTGACAATTGAAGCATTCAATCTTGGATTTGTCAAAAGTGATTCCCTGTTTTGGCTTGAAGTCAATGCCTCTTCCCATCTTCTTCATAAACTTCTTTATCCTTGCAGTGATCATAGCAACTTGCCACCTGACATCAATTTCTTCAAGAGCATCCTTTTCAATCTGTGAGAGATCTTCTTCATAAGTGACAGGTAACGAAGCTTGCTGTGCAAAGAAAGAGCATACAGCTTCATCTGAGTGGATGGTTGGTGATGGTGTGGCTTGCTGAGCAAAGGTGGGGGTAGAATAGACAACAGTACTTTGAGTATGAGAAGCAGTACTTTTGGTGGAAGTACTGCCCTTCTTTTCATATGACAAAAAGGAAATACTGTGAGATTTGGAACTAGATTTTCCATTCATCTCATGCTCATACACCTTTAGATGATTGTAAAGATCATCAAAGTCCATTACATCCAGACCAGGTTGTCCTCTGATCATAGTAGCGATCACATGCCATGTCGATGGCAAACTCCTTAAGAACTTTAAATTAGCATCTTCAACTGAAACCTCTGCTTTGTATAGCTCCAGCATGCTGAGAAGGTTTTGGAATCTGTCATAAGCAGCATCAAGGTTTTCTCTTTCTCCAACAGTGAATGTTTCAAACTGCTGCTTCAACAGATTTCTGTGCATCTTTTTGGAAGCATCATTGCCTCCAAACCTTGTCTTGAGAGCAGCCCAGAATTGCTTTGCATCTTTAGCATTATGAAATTTGAGTAGATGACCATCTGGAATAGCAGACAAGAGAATGTTGAGAGCCTTCTCTTGATTCCTTATTGTTGCTGCAGGTAAGACTGCCTTATGTGCTTTGGGTTGTCCAGGAACATCAATAGGTTCTGGAACTTCTTCATTACCATTGACAATTACATTCCATAGTGCATGGTCTGTAATTGCAATGTACTGCCTCATCTTCATGCTCCATAGGTCGTACTCTCCCTTCTTGATGATAGGTATCCTTAGTGAAGTGATGGATGGTGGTGGAACAGCTTCAGTCGACATCTTTAGGTTTTAGGGTTACTTCTTAGTCAGAGTTTCTACACAAGCTCTGATACCACTTGTTGGATCGATGTACTCTAACCAAACTAACTTTAAATAGCAAAAAAAGGGTTTAATAACTTCGGATAAATCCTAAGTTATTAACAATGAAACACTGAGTAATCTTTATTAAGTACGCATAATTTACTTAACAAATCTAAGAAGAATATAACTTTAACTTTTATTAATAACTCTAAATTTGCTTGTTATGCAGACTCTTTTAACAACTCTAAAACTCTAATAATAATCGTACTTTAGGATTCTAAAACTCGTATCTAAGACTCGTACTTCTAATGCCAATCTAGGAGTCCTTTTATAGGCTCAAGGATAACCCTAGTCGGTTTACAATTTGTATCCTTGTACGACAAGTAATCTAAACAAAGAATATTCTAGAATAAACAAAGCTTTCCATAAACGAATATAGCAGTTCTTTAGCTTTGCAGTACTTTGACTTCGACAGCAGTACTTTGACATTCTTCAGCACTTTCATATCCCAACACTCGTATTCTATAAGTTTACCTACCACATAGACTTATTCTGAATCCTATTTAATTATAAATTACATACTCAAATATAAAGGCATACCTTTGTTAGAACTTTTGTACCTGGATACCTATATTTAATCTAACACTAACTTTCATAAACTTATCCAAAGCTGGTATCCCTCCATCATCAACAACAACAGCTTCGACTTCTTCAACGCCCAAAATGCTAATGAAAACAATCTTCTGTTCCTCCCTGCCAAAGTCTGGAGAAAAATCATTAGCATTTGATCGAATAGTTTTTCAACATCCTGGAACTCACCATCATATAACTTAAATCATGCGTCTTGGAGAAGAATCACAAAGACAAAAACATAAACAAAAACCTATACATCCAAAACTTTCACCAATGAAATCCCGCATTTAGTTTTACCAAATAATCAAATTAAATACAAAAAGGTTTCATCTTTTTTTCACAAATTATCAAAAAGCTACAAATCATATCAATAATCAAACACAAAAAAGTCTAAGAACTCCAAAATTAAAGGGAACACAAACCCATAAGCGCGCTTCCACCTTGTCGTCTTTGCCTTCCGCATCCTATTTATTGACAGAAAAACCCAAAAGTCACGAATCTTTAATTACAATAAGCCAGCAAAAACTAAAAAGAAATAAAACATCAACCCAAAAACAGTACCTTATATATTCAGGTGGTTGTTGTTTTTGCTTTAGGGAATTCGGGTCAGCAACTTTCCGTCTTCCTTAACCCACATCAACATAACCGAAAATCTACAAAATGAAAATACAAAAGCTGAATCTGAAGACAATAACCTAATGGCCAGAAAAAACAAAAACTAAAACCAGTCAATGTATGTATAAAACATTCGATGTTATTTTTTTGTTGTATATGAAGACCTTAGTATGAAGGATTACTCATCGTTGTTGCACCATATGTATTGAAAACCCATATATAATTGACTATAAGAAAGATCACTGCAAATCAATAACGAAAATTGAGATTAAAAATAAATAAATAAATAACTATTGAGATAGAAGAGATTTACCTTCATACCTTTCTTCCACGTGTTTCTGGAAACCAAATGCTAGAAAAACGCAGAAATATGAGATGCATTTGTATGAGAAGGTTGTGGAAAGTTTCAGATTAGTTTTGGGGAGGCGGTGCAAAATAGAAAAACAACGTCAAAATAAGAGACGGGCCAGGGTTATGGGTTGGTGCCAAAAACAGCCACTGGGCTAACAGTCAGTGCCCAAAACAACCGACCACAATGAAAGGAAAAAAAAGGAGCAAACGATTTTTAAAACCCACCGACAATGCTCTTTAAATATATAACGAGGTGGAAAAACCCCCGCCGCGTTGCGGCGGACTTTTTTTAAATCTTTTTTTGAACCTTGAGAGCCTTTTTAAGATACACAACACGATCATAGGTACATATTTGGGTATTCGCTTCTGTAACTTGAATTGTGATTCTCAGTTACCAAAAGTCATGGCAATGCTTCTATAACCATTTCAGGTCGAAAACTGATGATGCAAATAAAGTTTACATTACTTATGTACCTGTTATCATCCACTTTAGACAACTAACTGTGTTAATCTAAAGAACGCCTAAATGTATCTAAATATATGCACGAAACATAAGGCAACACAAGACATTCCACCACCAAATAGACTTCGACAACTGCATCAGCAATCATTGTATCGACCATCACCTGGACTCCCAATGCCCCCCTTCAATGCAGCAGCTTATGCAGTATCCTAGTTTCAATGCATCCATGGCAGGTGGCGCTCCCAACCTGCCTGCTCAAACTCTTCATCCTCGAGATTACCCTGCTTATTTATCGTTCTGATGATTTTCGCTTGGAATTTCTGCACCAGCTGTTCAAAAGACGAATATAAGGTGAGTACTGCTAATACGACCGTAAAACTACCTTGCCTCCTAAACAACATCAGTGATATCGTGGCATAGAACTCCTGTAATGAGGGTCGATCCTTTCTTCGTACCAAAAAAGTGCATGACAATGGGAGCAAATCCGATCACATTTGCCAAAGAAGTGATAGTCCGATGGAGGGCCTGCAATAATTTGTTGAAGTTTAAGACAGACGGCATAAATGTGAAAAAAAAAATCAGTGGTAAAACATGATGTATGAAAAAGTAAATATAGCGAGTGTTACTGACCCCGAGTAACTCATTGATTGCGGGTACTATCTCGTTTTGGCACATCAGCACCCACGGAAGGCGTCTCCGGAGGGCCTGTAACACACTTAAAATTTAACGTACTACCATAAAGTAATATAATAACGACCTTTGTTTTTAATATGACGTTACCCGTTTGTGCATGGTTCATGCGGTTACTACACGGGGCCGAAATTTTTTGCCTTCTTTGAGGTTGTTGAAATCCTAAAACAAAAAAAAATAAGAAAATAAGAACTGGTGTGTAAGGCTGTGCATATGAATATTGCTAATTGACCAAAGCAGATCATATTTGTTACCAACAAAAAGTTGATAAGCACATGTTGTGCCGCTGGTATGAGCACCAGAAAGGCCAGCAGATGTTACAGCCGATACCGCTAAAGGCGTTGGCATATGGTCGGTGTGTGTGGTTGCTATTCTCGTAACATTGCCAAATGTCTGCATCCCGTCATAAGAATAATTTTCATGAAGATCCCGAATACCACCAGCATTAAAGCCCAACAATTTTGGACCTGATGTAACTGACCTTGAGCCATCTTTATAAGGGATTGTGGAATCAAGGCTTATAATTTCCAGTCCGTCCAACATAGACCTGCACAAATACAATTGAAATTATATTATTAACCATGAATTCGAGCAAAGAACTAATAAATTAATGAATGAAAGTTGAATCTCCAAATTCATATCTTCACCTGATCACGTAAATCATGTTGTAAGTTCAATTAGTTAAATCATGGTTCAATTGTATCGACAAAAAGAAATAAAAAGTTTGGCGTTGTACAAATTTTCAAGAGTATCGTATAGGCCTCCGCTAAATATGTTTATGAACGAAAGCAAAAGGGATCCCCTTGAAAACTTGATACTAATCTAAACACGTTTGTTCCCTACACATGCTCGCGTATAAGGTAGCAAAATTTTGCTTTTTTGATCAATGTGGGACTAAAGGTTGACAAACTTATGTCATCCATATTTAATAGAAATTCTTGGCCAAGAAATATGGAACTTCAATATGCATTTCACAAAGTTGAACCAAAATCGTGCTCTGTTTGAAGCTGAATATTGTTAAATAAGATTGGAACTTCATATGGTTTAGACAAATGCATTCAGTATAACGCTTATGATCTGTCAAACACACATAAGTTTATTTTGAATGCTAGATTACATGTTTGCTAGATTACTATTGTTCCACCATGGTTACTGAAGTGATTAGTCATTTCGTTTACCAAACGTTACTATAACTCCAAAACTATGTCACCTAGTCGATACGATATTTTATCCTCTAAATTTGATTTCATAAACATTTTTTATCTTTTGCTCACCAAGATCTTTATCCGATTTATTTGTAAGATAAAAAAAAAAAAAAAAAAAAAAAAAAAAAGAATTTAGTTATATGCAAATAAGTTGTAACGATACAAACTTCCAATAGATTATGACATAATCTGTTCCTCTGCTTCTCCTCTATCGTATGTGTCACTAACAACCAAAAAAAAACCAAGCTAATCTTCTAAGCAATTGGCTAATAAAGTTCCTAACTTTTACCTAAGATTAAGTTCCTTGGTCAATATATTGACATAAGTAGCTACAAAGAATGTTTATGTTGATATAAAAGTTGTCACATTTATATATCATGTAAATCCTTTATATAAACAAAATGACCCATTTCGGATAAAAAAAAATAAAGAAAAACCCATGATTTAATGAATCATCACATGTTGTTTATACAAAGAAAACCCATAAAGGTACAAATTAACCTGATCATTTGTTAAACAATAGAGATGGGAAACTGAAGATTTCCAACACCAAGAGCTTCTACACAAATACAAATTTAACAATTTATTTATTTTACAATCAATTAATAGAATAAAACCAAGAAGAAGACCCGAACCTGAAGTATTGTCATGGAAGCAGTTTTGTCAGAGTCAAGTCGGTCAACCCACTCTTCCAGTACCTCCTCCATTTTCTTGGCACCTAAAACGAATTGTTACCCAACAAATCACAAACGCCACAATCAAATTAACTACACAAACATTCAAGATTTCAGCTTTTTGCACAAATTATCAAAAAAGCAAAAATTATATCACTAATCGAACATCAAAAATTAAAAAAAGAAAAAAAAATTGAAAATTACCTTGAATAACTTTCGTTTGAACCCCTTTTTGTTGGAGAAAATCCATTTATTCTCTTCCTCTTCCAAACACCTACAAAACATCCACAATCGGTATAATTATTTCTAGGTAAAAGTAAAGCATATAAAAAACACATCAACAAAACCACAACTTGATTCGCGGCTCTTTTCTGCAGCTAAGATTTGAGTCGGTGTGCGTGGAGTGATGAGATCTAGAGAAATTGCAAACACTCACGCAGAAGCTAACAGATGGCAAGAAAGTAACCAAAGGACATATATGAGTCACGGCCTTTATTCCCAACCCCAGCGTGGGCTTAAAAATTGGGCCGTTTCCTGTTATACTCATAAGCCCGTAAAATTTTTTATTGCTGGGAAAGTACCTGTTTTGTCACACGTGGTAATGGAAAACATTTTTCTACGCAACCGACCTAGCGGATTAAGTAGTATATAGAATGATCACTTTTATGAGATAGCGATATTTGTTTTGTAATGACTTTTTTTAATATTTACTTCAGCCCAGCAACGTTTTTGGGCTTTTAGAGAGTTTTGGCCCAATAACATATGTACAAAAAGTCAAAAAGTGTAGTGTTTCTAGCTGAAAATAAAAATCTATAATAATCTCTCAAAATCTCTTTCGCCAAACATGAATATAACCAGTTACATATATATATATATATTTTTTTTAGTTCATGAATTTATATCATTATTTTCAAATATTGATGAAATTACTAACGTTAGTGAGCAACTCGAAACACAAGAAAAGGAACTAAACTAACTACTCTGCATATAAGTTAACAGCAGCTTTCAAATCATTATAATTCAGATAATATATGAGACATGCATCAACAGAGACGTATGTGCCAAACACTCAAGAGAGTGAATGCTTGATCGGAACGGGCAATTAGTGTTCGGAATTCAATTGACGCGGGATCAATATAATAGGTAATCCTAATTAATCAGTCTTCACTACTTTAAATACTAGAGTCATTAACCAACTAGGAAACGACTTCTTAACCTTTTGAATTTAAAAATACATAGCAACAGAACGTTAAATCCAAATGTGATATCAAAATGAGAGGTGAATGATCACAAAAGAAGGGATATAGACGAAATTTTGATGCTAGTGGATTATAGGATGTCATTTCCAATGATTTGGCGTCTCTCATGTTGCGAGAAATTGTCTAGATGAGCATATTTGTCCTAACAGAAGCAAACAAATGTATATAATGGAGAATAACATATATATTTGTTAAACGACCACTCTATCTTTGATCTCTCATTGTTGTTTTATGAAATCTTGTAGAATACTCACATTCTCCATCTTGATTAATCATACCTTTGTTGGCCTTAGAACCATTGTCATCTCATGATTAACAAATACAAATGAATCGATTCACGCCTTCCTTTGTTAATGTTTTGGCAAAATCACAATCGCCATAAAAACAATTCGTCTCCTCCCATCTTGTACTGTCTATGCATCCGCCTTCGACAACTTACAAGTATACCTTTTTGTGCTCATCAGTTCACATTCTGTATGCTTGTACATTGGATTTGTTTTTTTAATTGATAATTACGATGTTACAAAAACATAATCAATTTGATTATGACCATGTGAATATGCATATATGTCAACATACATATACACAACTAGTTATAGCCATTTATATATTAATTGGTACAGCTAATCAAGTAAATATTTGTTTTTCTTTGCTAAAATGGGCTACAGATTTTGTGGAATTATCCATAACCTTATTTGGTCTTTGAAAATCTTATTGTTACTTCATTAGTCATTAATTAGACGTCTACCTTACCTATTATAAGCTTTTCTTTTTATTTATTAGAATACGCATGAGTCATGTAGATTTTTAATATATATATCCAGTTGATTATTTATTCAGAAGTTGATTTTAATTTCAGTATTATTCAACTCTTGTTACATTGTTAAGTAGGTGTGCATCTTAACGTAAAAAACTAAAAATATCTCTCTCAAAAAAAAATATATATATCTTTTTAATGACGCATAAAAAAAGTATAAAAATATTAGAGAAGTGTCACTAAAAATTAAAAAAAAAGTGTCACTAATACTTTAATATGCACCCCTTCACTAAAAAAGTGCAAGTGAAATCCGTAAAAGTCCATTTATAGCTAAAAAATATAATTACATATTTTTTTGTCTTTTATGAAATATTTTGTTTCTAAAAAAATTTCATTAAATCTAAAATTTTTAGCCTTTTGCCTACACTTTAAAAAAGTATCACCATAAGACTAGATTTAATAACATATTTTTATGTCAATATAACCCCGTCACTATGTCTATTTTTATTTTTAATTTTTTTTAATGTTGTGGTGACTAGAATTCGTACGATTTACAGCTCGAGAAACAATAATTAAACAAGTACTTGTTAACTCGAAGTAGATAAAGTGATAAACAATAATTTTTGTGTAGCCTCCAACTCAATATAACTAATTGCGTATAGTAATAAATTAAAGGTACGTTTGGTATGTTACCTTGAATTACAATGAGTATGGGTATAGCGGTATAAGTATAACGTGGGGCCATCAGGAATGAAAGATCCATACATTTTCTTTTTGAATAATATGGAGTATGAAACATATTTATATTTCATTCTCATATTTGAAAGATTTGCGTCTTAAACAAACACATGATTAGAATGTAAATTCATTTCTTAATTCTCATTCCAGGATATATACCAAACGCACCTAAAGTGAATAACAATTGGGAATAGCACACTTCATTCTTCAATCACATTATAAACTAATTGTTTTTAATTTTACAAAGATCAAACTTTAACCTTCTAAACGTAAAAAATATATGTACTTGATTCTATTATCGAAATGGAAAACAAAGTTGACGTAAATGGCATAATTGTTACAAAAAGCCATAAAAAACATACACTACCCTCGTTTATCACCAAGAGATCGATTTACTTTTTAAGATTCACAACGATAACGCTTATATTATCTTTACTGCCACGAGCCATTGCGAGCTCGGTTAAAACCACGGCTGCATTGGTCATTCTATATTTCTTCTCTTTGGTTGTATCGTTTACTTGTTCTGATGAACTCCTTCGACAAATCCGGCCATCAAGACATTTTCTCACGACATGACATGCGAAATCGTTAGATATCACATCCCATAATCCATCACTAGCTAATATCATGAACTCATCTTTATCATTTCTTTTATTTACGACGACTTCTGGTTTTGCTATTACGTATGGTTTTAGTTGTCGATCACCTGCATATATAGTTGTAGATCATGTACTTTAGTAACCTTTTCACCAAATATTATAGCATAAACTTTCGAACTAACTTAAATTCAATGGTTTGTACCTATGGATCTTGAAGTAGCAAGAACTCCCAAAACGCGATTGCCATTCCAGTTAACCACCCTTCCTCCCGAGTGTTCAATCCTTTCTAGCTCATCTGGTCTATCCGGCTGCATATCATGTTTAAATATTAGTAAAAATCTCTATAATCTAAAACCTTATATCAAAGTTCTTGGTTAGACTTGTGAATGCCCTTTTGTGTAATCTAAATGGTCGATTAGATACAAGTTAGTGATCGATCAACACGACTTTAATTGACGGACACACATAACTTGAATTAACTTTCGACGTACGTTTCATAGTCTTTATTTTTCATACGTACGTATAAAACCAAAGTAAAAATCATTAATTACCATAAGTTGAAACTTTTAAAACATTTTGTTTCACCATGCAAATTAAAAACTAATATATATGGTTAACTTTCACATGCATCTCAACCAACTTGTACATACGCCTCAATCTATATATGTCTTGGTAGTTCAAACCCTCTGATTTAGTCAGAAAAAGGTCGAAAAACATGGTTACTCAAAAAAATAAATATATGTCTTGCATGCATGGTCTAAGAAAACTACCTTGTGATCATTAGACAACGGCACGGCCACACCACCACGAGCAAGCACAGCTCTTGAATCACCACAATTCGCAACAACAATCTCATCATCACCCACAACTGCAACAACAGCAGTCGAACCCATCGACCCCACAAACTCGCTCTCATTAACCTCCTCATCCATTTTCACAAAACTCTCCACCATCAACTTATCCCAATCCATCTCCCCTTGATCACTCCAATGATCACCAATCTCACTCGCCAACAACTTAAACAACCTTTCACAACACGCATTCGCAACACGAGAACCACCATGTCCATCATACACCCCATAAAAATCTAACTTGATGCAACTCTTGTCAACAAACCCTAATTCTACACTAATAGCATCCTCCATCTCTCTCCTACGTCCAATCACGGACGATTGATAAGGAAACTCATTATCAACGTTCTCAAAACGTCGTCGCTTTGCAAGGGTATCATGATCACCACATGCCAAAACTTTTGACCTACGAAGCTCGGCACGTTTCCTTCTAGCAAGTATCACATCTAACTTACTCGAATAACTCGCGGTTTGTCTACAGTTTGTTAAAGATGGAGATGTTGGTATTGTGTGATCCATTTTATTTATCATCATGTTTTCGATTTTGGTTTAATTATCAACATATATGATCGAATTGATTGTGTGAAGAGAATGAGATAGTACGTGCATGTGTTATAAAGAGGTAGAGAGCCGTGACGTAAAAATGGTTGATATGATTTCGGCGGTCAAGTACGGGGAACAGCACCCCTGAGTTCCGGACACGTACACGTAGTGATTAATTATAGATTCGGTGTTATTAGGGTATGTACGTACGTGGCCGGTGAAAGGTTGGATTCTTGTCAAATAGAATATGATTTTTTTGAACAATCAAATAGAATATGATTACTACAACCTTTTATTGTTTTCAATGGAAATATCTTTATGACTCATTCTTCTATTTTTGTCCAAAGAATGGTTAGGATGGATTGTGTTGGTTTTTGTAATACGATTTTGCTAGAGGTCGCAAAATGTGTTCAAAAGCAAAAAAAATTGTTAAATATGCATATTTTTAAAAGATTTAAGCATATTTAGTTCTATTTTTTTTAAATGAGTACATATATCCCATTGAAAACTTAAATGGGCATTAACGGACGCATTTTTTTTCTTAATTGTAAAACATTACGATCGTTTTAAATAAAAAAAAATTTATATAATATATTTAAGTTTTTTAATATGAATAAGATATTACGTTTAGAGAACTTTTTCGTCGTTTTAAGTCTTTTATTAAACAATTTGTATAACATGTGCCCGTTTGTCCCGTGCCCGTTTAGCCCGTGCCCGCCCGGCCCGCCCGTTTTGCCACCTCTAAATTTTGCTAACAAATGACTAATGCGTGAGATAGGGTGTAATTAATAAACACAATTTTTTTAATTAACTAAAAAATATATTAACTACATATTAAATAAACTTGTAAATTACTGTATTTGAACATGATTTTCAATTGAATAAATTGAAACATTTCTCTTTTATAAATAGATTAATCCGTGCCCACTCATCGAAGTTTAGCGAAACACTTTGTAATAAAGTAATAGAATTAGTAATTTAGAAAATTTTCTAAATAGGTCAAAATAAAAAATACAGTCTTATGCCAAAAAGAATCAAAATTTTAAAATAGAATAGTGCGATTTCATTAACTTTTTGACACATGTCTTTTTATTAATTAATTATATATATTAACTAAAAGGCGGGGAATCGTTCTCCACACGCCAAGTGTCCCAAACAGTGTGAACACATTTAATGCCAACTTTCGCAAGTTGGCAAAAATAGTCCCTGAGGTTTAGGTGTCGTTGCAAAGTAAGTTCAAGTTGACAAAAATAGTCCCTAAGGTTTCAGTGTCGCTGCAAAGTAAGTCCTTTATAGCAATTTGGCAAAAATAGTCCCTATCCAAATTCACGGCTACAAAACCAATCCCGCTGCAACGCGCGGGTTTCCACACTCGTATAGACTAAGGATTAACGGAGTTTTATTTGAAGACTTAGTTTTATCTTATTATAATTCAGGAAACTATAGATGATAGTTTTAGAATATCTTTTAAGTTTTTGATGTTTAATTGTTGTAGTTCTAGATTGAGTTGATTTTTTGATTAGTTAGGTTGGGCACACTCGTGATCAGACATGACCCAGGTCATCAGGTGTCACATCAGCTTTCTCTCTTCGGCGATCAGACATGATCAGGATACCACAGTCGATGATCGACTTTTTTTTTTTTTTTTTTTTTTTTTTTTTTTTTTTAATTCAAACATTTTAAACATAAAATTTAAATTCATTAAAATTAAAATAAACATTACAATACTAAATTAAAATAAACATTACAATACTTAAACTAATAATCTAAACCGTAGCGTTCCTTGATTGTTGTCTTGACTTTCATCAATTCTTCTAGTTGTCGTCCGGTCAAAGTTGGGTCGACTACGGTATTGTAGAAGATTATGTCAGTCTCCCGTTTTGATAGCCTCATGAGCTCAAGTTTCTCTCTTTTCATCTCCAGTTCTTTTTCCCTCAACCGTATGTAAGCATCTTCTAAACCCTCCTTATTCTTACCTTTCTCCCCTTTTGACGGCTTCTTGAATTTGAAGAAAGTTTTGGCGATGGATTTTACAAATGATTCTGATGGTTCATCATCAGCACGAGAGGAGGAGGATGATTTCTTCCTTGCTTTGTCACGACCTATCGGTCGTGATTCTCTAGTCTCTTCCTCATCATCAGAATCATCAACATCTTGGACATCCAAAGGATCACGAGCTTGGGTTGAACCCGAGGTAGTGGTAGAACCCTTTGTTTTCTTCCGATTATTCGTTTGGAAAGCCGACATCTCACAGTTCTTCCAAGCAACATGACCCTTTAAAATTTTTCAACACTCCTCCAAAGTGAAATCATGACCGTGCGTCATACGGTATTCTCTAAAAGCTTTTGAAGTGTCGTCTATATCATTCTCACCACTTCCATGGTTATTCTTGATATTATCAATGATAGCGCAATAATTACCAACCCTATTACGAATCCTATTCTTCCATTTGGTAGTGATGGAGTCGTAGGTTCGGTCTGAGCGAGTTTCATTTTGAAAGTACTCTATCACTAACTCCCAAAAGCGGAAGCGGTTCAAGGCGTTTCCTCTCTCCGAGTTTTCCGACACATGAACCCAAGCTTTACAAAGCGCGATCTCTTCCGCCTTTGTCCATGGTTCAACGATCTTCTTGCCTTTCGCCTTGCTTGCTCCGGGCTTCTTGCCTTTGTCTTTGGCCTTTGAAGCACGTCTTGATGGGTGCTTTGGTTTGCTGGGGGACATTTCTTCAACATCGTCGGTTTTTTCATCATCATCGTTTTCAACGGGAATGGAATCATGGTACGAACCGTGACCCGAACCTTGCCCCATCGAAGCATCTTGAGTTTGGTAGTTTTGTGTCGGATACTCCGGCATAAAATCTTCCAAATTCATGTCAAGATTAGTACTTCGAAGCGGGGAATAAGGTTGATACGGTTGAGGAGGATAAATGAAGTCCATGTTTAGATGATACGACGACCCACTGGGTTCTTGCCAGTAATCGGTGTAAGGACGTTGCGGTGGGACAAAAGGACGGTTAACGTAAAACGGGTTTTGGTTTTGATTTGGTTGTGCTAGTTGTGATTGATATTCAAAACTTTGTGGATGTTGTTCCCTATTCACTATCGTTTAAAAACAATTAAGTACTTAAAACAATTTAACAGTGAACAATGACTGAAATTAAAGCAAGTAAAACACACAAAGTAATTTTCAACATCATATTCTTTATTAGAAATTAATAAAAAAGAATACGTTACCCAAGTACTTGCGGAATAGTACTTGGGATTGAAATGACAAAGTTTGGTGACTCCTCTCTAAGCTCAGGCTAAGTCTGAGCACAACTCTTAGAGCCCACTGAGCTATCTCAAGAACTAAGTTGTATTTGGAGGAGTGAAAAGATTGCTTGCGTGTATGTGTATTTTTATAATTCACAAGCATAATCTTTTCACTCCATCTCTTATGCTATTTATACATGTATAATATTTGACTCTTTCCTAAGTGACAAACTGACATCATACAGAAGATAAAATACTGATGTATTTTGTCTCTGTTTACAAAGACTATTCTAGGTAAGAGACAAGACTACTTTCCTAAGTTCAGTGATGACACTGATCCTGATCTTTTGCTATTCAGGGAAGGTTGAATTTAGTTGATAAGTACTTCGTCTTATCTGATTCAAACTTATCCCGCCATGTCCCGCTCTTTCTTCAGTCTTTACATCCTTCAGTCTTCTACTTCAGTTTGTCTTCAGTGTAAGTAGTTGGAGAGAAGTCTTAGGGATTCAGTGAGTTATTGTCATTACTCACTGAATCCATCATCTTCTTCTTGACTCAGTCTTCACCCTTTAAGTTCCGCCTTACTGGGTGGAGAGACTTCTTCTTCGCCTCATACTGAGTATCTTGAAGATGACTCACTGAGAGACTATGCACTCAGTGACCTGTTAGTGTTTAACGGACTAAACACTTGGGCTATTTTCTATTCTAATCCTAGATTAAGGGGTTTGGGTATTTACTGAACCCAACAGTCTCCCCCTATTTGGATATACAAATAGCCTAAGTGATTGATCAGTGTAAGTGAGCAAATGGCTTCTTCTTACACTGAATGTACTAATGAATACAATAAGGAACACTGAATATTTTAACAAAACATACATCGTTTATTGATCAAATTTCAAGGTTTCTATCACTAGTACAAAAGATAAATCAAAATGATGTCAGTCCAGATGGATTCCCAATGCTTCAAGCTTGACTTTCTTGGTGATGAGTGTTTCCCTGTCAGGATGGTCTCTTATCTTGGCATTCAGGTCTTGACAGAACCTGATGTTTGCTGGGGTTTGGATCTGAGAGGCCAATGGTATGTAGCTCAGCATTGCAGCTACACCAGCCTGATCAATATCACTCCATCTTTGAAATGCTAGGTTTCCATAGAAATCAATGTGGAATAGCCCTCTTTCAGGCTTTTCAATCACTAAACAGTTCACGAACTTGACACCTTCTGGCAGTTCCCTATTGCATTCGAATCCAGGCACTTTTATCTCAGGTTGGAACTCAACCCTTTTCCTTTTGCTAGTGGATGATTGTGGTTGAGATCCTTGAGGTGCAGTTAAGGCAGGCTGAATTCCCAGTTGTGCTGGGGCATCCCTCAGTCTTTCATATCTTTTACTGAGCATCTTCATCATCTCCTTAACCACCGCATTTTGCTTCTTTTCAATTATTGGACCGAGTTCATCGAGTTCAGTGATCCCAAAGTCAGTGAATTTTAGGGGATCATAAGCTTCAAAATGTCTCTTATCAACCCCCCTGTAGACGTTCATTGCCAGTGGTTTGGATCTGGGGATGATTTTGACATCTGTGATCTTTTCAGGCAGCCTTCGGCTTGTCATCGTCCAGTTGTAGTGCTCAATTCTGCTTAGCCTAAGGGCTTCAGCTTTCTTCTTCTTTTCTTCCAACTGTTTTTTCATTTCAGCCATTTTTGCTGCCTGAGCATCCTTGAATCTTTGTCATGCCTGACCCTTTTCGAGCTTTTTTGGATCAATTCCCACATTCTCAGCTTCTTCGGCAATCACTTTAACCAGTGCTTCCTTACTCTTCTTATCATCCTCAGCTTGTTTCAACCTCCTTTCTTATTTAGCAAGATATTTGGTTAGCTGTTGAGGTGTGAGAAGGTATTCAGTGTCACCAATTTTGTAGGGAATCTTCTCAGGCTCAGTAATTGTCATTTTGCCTTTTCCTTTGTCCTGGCCTGAGGAAGATGATGCAACCAAGGGTGGTGTTGTTGTCATGATAGGTGTTGTGACTGTCAGTGTTGTTGTTGTTGATGTTTGTGGTGGAAGTGATGAGATGGGTATTGCTGAGACTGGTGGTGTTGGCTCCCCCTCAGTGTGAAGAGGAGTTTCTTCAGCAATATTCTCCCCCTCAACTGTTGCCGGAGCGTCAGTGAGGGCAAGAGTTGGTGTTGGTGCTGAGGGGGACTGAGCAGCTTGACCCTTGAAGGCTTGATAAATTTCATTGAGCATGGCCTTTGTTAATACAAATATCGTCATTAAACGTTATTTATATTTTTGATCTTTACCTAAGTTTTGTTAACGACAAAAGTAAATTTAATTTGTATAAAAGCTTAAAGCTTGTCAAGTTTAATAGATATTAAAACAAGCTTTTTCAAACAATATATTCATCATTCAAGCATTTACATTTATGATTAGTGACATCTTGATATGACTCTAATCATTATGTATGATAGTAGTGTTTAGAATGTGTTAGGTTCTTAAAACCAAAACACTACTTAAGTACTTGCATATTTCTAAAAATAGAAATACAATATATGACATCATGTGATGCATCATGGAAATCATTGGAAGATTTTATTAGATATTTTGTGTGGATTTGTACTCTTCATATCTTGCACAATCTCACTTTGATAGAGTTGACTTTGGCAAGATTTGATATCTTGGCTGTCAGACCCGGCGGTACCAAATTGGTACACGGGCGGAACCCTTTAAAGGGTTCCGCGGTCCGTGGACGCTCCTGTCTATTTTGGCTATAAATAGCAATGCCAAGCCAAGTAGTTTTTCATCCCTTCATATTATACTCTCATACATATCTTCTCTCTAACCTTTCTAACTCAGTTTCATATCATAGTAGTGATCTCTTTTGTAGCAAAGAAGATCAAGTCACATTCAAGCTTCAAATGAGAAGTTGGAAGTCTTGTTTGTTTAGTGTTGTATGATCTAGTGTTGATTCATACTTCATTGTTGTATTAAACCATCATAATCTTGTGAGTGTGAGTGGTTAGTATTTTAGTCCTCAAAATACCTTGTGTGTGGGAGTAGTTGTACCCTTGGAAAAAACTCGACATCTAGCTTAGTGTCGGAAATAGTGTAAGCGAAGTGTAAAGGTTTTCTCCGCCGGTGAAAGGAGCTTGTTGACTAGTGAAGTTAAACTCTCGAGTGTGAGACTCGAGGAGTGGAGTAGGGCAAGGAGAAAGAGTCCTTGTAGACCGAACCACTATAAACAACTTGTTGTGGTTTGATCATTTCTTTCCTTATTTACTTATTACATATTGCTTGCATATTTCATTAACATACTAAAGATCAATATCAATTGATCTTTCAATAAGTTTCAAAACAAAGTTTTTAATTGGTAAACTATTCAACCCCCCTTCTAGTTTTCTACAATTGGTACCAGAGCCTCGTTGCTCAAGAATTTCTAAAATAATTTGTATTTTATAAACTTGAAACGATCCATGGATTCTGAAAACTTTAAAGAAGGGCAATCTATGCAAAGACCACCACTCTTTGAAACCAATGGATTTATTTATTGGAAAAACCGTTTTGAAACATATGTAAAATCAAAAGATATAGATCTTTGGTTTGTTATTGTTAAAGGGGATTTTAGCTATACAACAAAGGATATTTCTATTGATGAACAAAAGAAATTAGTTACTAAAAATAATGAAGCTAAAATGATGCTTTACAATGCTTTACCTAGAAAAGAATATGAAAGAATTTTTATGTGCGAAACCGCCAAAGATATTTGGGAATCTTTGATTATTACACATCAAGGTAATTCACAAGTCAAGGATAACAAAATTGATCTTCTTGTTCAACAATATGAACAATTTGTTATCTCTGAAGATGAAACCATTGATTGTGGATTTGCTCGCTTTAATACTATTATTACATCACTTAAAGCACTTGATGAATCTTTTCGTAGTAAGAACTTTGTCATGAAATTTCTTAGAGCACTCCATCCCAAATGGAGAGCTAAAGTGACCGCTATTGAAGAATCAAAAGATCTCTAAAAAATGCCACTAGACGAGCTAATCGTTAACCTCAAAGTACACGAAATGGTGATGGAGAAAGATTCGGAGATCATCAAAGGAAAAAGGGAGAAGATGAAATCCGTTGCACTAAAAGCAAAGGCGGAGTCAAGTGATGATGACGAATCTTGCTCCGGTAGTGAAGATGAGGAATATGCCATGGCTGTTAGAGATTTTAAGAAGTTCTTTAGAAGAAGAGGAAAGTTCGTAAGACAACCTCGAGAAGAAAAGAAGCCATTCCGAAAAGATCGGGATGACAAAATGGTAAAGGTGAAAGAAAGTGTTTTAGATGTGGTGATGTAAATCATCTCATAGGAGAATGTCCCAAGCCACCTAAAAGCAAAACTCAACGAGCTTTTGTAAGTGGTGCTTGGAGTGATAGTGAAGACGATGAAGAATCAAGCAAGGAAGAAATCGCTCTAATGGCACATGAGTCAAATGAGGTACTTTCCGACTCTTCTTACTCTTCTATTGATGATGACACTTTGCAAAAACAATATAATCAATTGTGTGAGCTAAGTCTAAAAATCATAACTAAAAATAAATTTTTAAAAACCAAAAAGGAATTTTTGGAAAATGAAGTTTATGAGTTAAAAGAAAAAGCAAAACGACTTGAAAAGGGAAAGGCAAATGACGATGGTTGTAAATCATGTCAAGAGCTTAATCTTAAAATAGAAAAACTAAAGCTCACACGAGATGTTTTAATCGAAAATAATTCTAAATTTAAAAGGTTTAACAAAAACATCGCTCTTGCCGATGAAATAGTTAAAATCCATAAAACACCAGGAGACATGAATGGGCTAGGATTTAATGAAGTATTAATTCCAAAGAGTCAAAACAAAACGGCCGAAAAGGACGAACAATCTGTCAAAACTGCTGCAGTACAGCACGGACCAGACGGAACCAAAATAAGGGTTCCGTCCGTGGAAACAAATGGTGCCGTAGGTACTTCAGAAGGACGGAATGTTCGTAATACGGATCGTACTGAATTTGTCAAAGTAACAAGGAAAACCAAGGATAGTGTTAAACTAAAACCAGTTGTTACATCAGGAGTAGGACTTGCTAAAAATGAATTTAGATCAAAAACCACTCAACAACGATATAAAGCACCTTTTGCCAAACGCCCCTTTCCTAAAAGCAACCACAACATACAACCCAACTACCAACACAATGGTTGGAATCAAAACTTCCCTAGACCATATCAAACTCCAGATTACATGTCATGGAACTCTTACCCATCGTTTCCATACATGAATCAAATAAATGGTATGTTTAACCCAAACGGACCTATGAGATATTGGGGACCAAATGCTAGAGTTATTTACTTCTTAGGTATGCTTGAAAGTTGGATTGGAACCTGATGAGTGGATAAAAGATAGTGGATGCTCACGGCATATGACGGGCAACAAAAGTATCTTCTCATCATACCAAGAGTATGACGGAGGTAATGTCATTTTGGTAGTAATCTCAAAAGTAAAATCATTGGCAAAGGTACGATCGCTCATAACTCCCTAACTATTGAAAATGTTGCTCATGTGGATAGGTTAGGATCTAATCTACTTAGTATTAGCCAACTATGTGATAAAAAGTATAAAGTACTATTTGATGAAAATGGTAGTAAAATACTAAAAGATGGTATCACCATAGCTAAAGGAGTTAGGAAAAATAACATATATGTCATGAAAATAGATAAAACATATAATGATAAACTTTTCCTAACAACATTAGACGATAGCTCATCTCTTTGGCATAGACGCTTAGGTCACGCTAATATGACACTTTTACAAAACCTATCTTCGAAAGAGTTAGTTAGGAATTTGCCAAAACTAAAATATGACCAACACTTTTGCGACGCTTGTAAAATTGGTAAACAAACCCATAGTAGTCACAAATCTAAAAATATGGTGTCCACATCTAAGTGTCTAGAATTATTACATATGGACTTGTTTGGACCATCCGCTATAAGAAGCTACGGAGGCAACTTATACACTTTGGTCATAGTAGATGATTACTCAAGGTTTACTTGGACGTTGTTTTTGAAAACCAAAAATGAAGCTTTTGATAAATTTGAAATTCTTAGCAAGAAAATTCAAAATCTACTAGGTGTTAAAATTGTGTCGATCCGAACGGATCATGGTCGTGAATTTGACAACGAAACTCAATTTGGAAACTTTTGTAATACAAATGGTATAACACATAACTTTTCCGCTCCGAGAACACCTCAATCAAATGGTGTAGTAGAACGTAAAAATAGAACAATTCAAGAAATGAGTAGAACAATGCTTAATGAACAAAACATTCCTCAAAAGTTTTGGTGCAACGCCGTTGACACTTCTACATATATTTTGAATAGAGTCTTAATACGTCCTTTCTTAAACAAAACACCATATGAGCTTTACAAAGGTAAAAAGCCAACTTTAGGATATTTTAGAGTCTTTGGTTGTAAATGCTTCATTCTTAATACTAAAGACTATCTCACCAAGTTTGACCCAAAGTCTTATGAAGGTGTATTTCTAGGTTATTCTCAAACTAGCAAAGCTTATATCGTCCTTAACAAAGAAACAATGATAGTCGAGGAATCGTTGAACATAACATTTGACGAAAGTCCACCTCCCTCTAAGACATCACCTTTGGTAGATGATGACTTAGTTGAAAGTCAAATAATAGAAAGTCAAATTAATAACAAGGAAGATGAACCATTAAATAAGGAAATTATAAACATCAAAGAATCTAAAAGTCATCCTTTAGAAAAAGTCATAGGACAACTTAATCAAAGAACCTTAAGGTCACAAGCCCAAAATCAAAGTAATTATTTTTGTTTTGTATCCATCATAGAAGCGAAAAACATAAATGAAGCAATAAAAGATGAATCATGGGTAATTGCTATGCAAGAAGAATTAAACCAATTCGTTAGAAATGATGTTTGGAAATCAGTTCCAAAACCTAAAGATCAAACCATAATTGGAACGAAATGGGTTTTTCAAAATAAAATGGATGAAAATGGTATAGTATCTAGAAACAAAGCTAGGCTTGTTGCACAAGGCTATAATCAACAAGAAGGTATTGGTTATGATGAAACTTATGCTCCGGTAGCTAGACTAGAATCTATTAGAATATTACTTGCCTATGCATGTGCTTATGACTTTAAATTATTTCAAATGGATGTTAAAAGTGCTTTTCTTAATGGGTTTATTAACGAAGAAGTGTATGTTGCTCAACCTCCCGGTTTCACCGACTTTGAGAAACCACATCATGTTTTCAAACTCAAGAAAGCATTGTACGGTCTTAAGCAAGCACCAAAAGCTTGGTACGACCGACTTAATACTTTTCTTATTGATAACAAATACTCTATGGGATTAGTAGATAATACTCTTTTTACCAAGAAAAAGGAATCACATATTATCATTGTTCAAATATACGTTGACGACATTATATTCGGATCAACTTGTCAAGAGCTATGTGATGATTTCTCTAAAATCATGCACGACGAGTTTGAAATGAGTATGATGGGTGAGTTAAACTTCTTTCTAGGACTTCAAATTAAACAACTAGAAGATGGCATTTTCTTTAACCAATCTAAATATATAAAAGACATGCTTAAGAAATTTGGTCTTGAAGATTCCAAACCGACTAAAACACCCATGTCTTCGGACACTAAACTCACCAAGGACGAAGAAGGTGAATCCGTAGATAACACTAAATATAGAGGAATGATTGGTAGCCTAATCTATCTTACGGCTAGTAGACCCGACATTATGTTTAGTGTTTGTCTATATGCTCGCTTTCAAGAAAACCCAAAGGCATCACACTTAGAAGCCTTAAAAAGGATTTTTAGATACATTAAGGGAACAACGTGTTTAGGATTATGGTATCCCAAAGGAACGGGTGTAGAAACCATAGTGTATGCCGACTCGGATCATGCCGGTGACTATGTCGATAGAAAAAGTACAAGTGGTATTTGCACTTTTGTTGGACATTGTCTCACCTCATGGTTTGCAAAGAAGCAAATGGCTTTAGCCATCTCAACTACTGAAGCCGAGTACGTCTCAGCCGGAAAGGCATGTCAACAAGCTCTTTGGATGAAGCAAGCTCTCGTAGATTACGGAATTCATCTCAACGACATTGTGATACTTTGCGCCAACAAAGGAGCCATCGATCTCAGCAAGAATCCCGTTCAACATGCTCGTACAAAGCATATTGAAATCCGTCATCACTTTCTTCGCGACAATGTTCAAAAAGGGAACATTTCAATTGAGAAAGTATCCTCCGAAGACAACATTGCCGGCATCTTAACTAAGCCTCTTAAACGAGAACCTTTTAATCTTCTTAGACTTGGTTTAGGGTTAATGGAACCAAACATATAGGATAAACATAGCCTAAAACATTAGAATAGTCAAACCAAAACAATTTTGCTTTGTATCTGCTACTGTAGCCACGGCACCAAACGACAACACGGATGGAACCAAATATTTGGTGCCGTCTGGTCCGTGGTGTCTACAGAAGCAAAACTGCTATATACATAACATCCTCTTCCTCACAACCCACTTTACCAAAACGTGTATGTTAATACAAATATCGTCATTAAACGTTATTTATATTTTTGATCTTTGCCTAAGTTTTGTAAACGACAAAAGTAAATTTAATTTATAAAAGCTTAAAGCTTGTCAAGTTATTAGATATTAAAACAAGCTTTCTCAAACAATATATTCATCATTAAAGCATTTACTTTTATGATTAGTAACACCTTGATATGACTCTAATCATTATGTATGATAGTAGTTTGTAGAATGTGTTAGGTTCTTAAAACCAAACACTACTTAAGCATTTGCATATTTCTATAAATAGTAATACAACATTTGACATCATGTATTACATCATGGAAATCATTAGAAGATTCCATTAGATATTTTGTGAAGATTTGTACTCTTCATATCTTGCACAATCTCACTTAGATAGAGTTGACTTTAGGCAAGATTTGATATCTTGGCTGTCAGACCGGCGGTACCAAAATGGTACACGGGCGGAACCCTTTTAAGGGGTCCGCCGTCCGTGGACGCTCCTGTCCATTTTGGCTATAAATAGCAATGCCAAGCCAAGTAGTTTCTCATCCCTTTCTAACATACTCTCATACATATCTTCTCTCTAACCTTTCTAACTCAGTTTCATATCATATTAGTGATCTCTTTTGTAGCAAAGAAGATCAAGTAATATTCAAGCTTCAACGAGAAGTTGGAAGTCTTGTTTGTTTAGTGTTGTATGATCTAGTGTTGATCCATACTTCATTGTTGTATCAAACCATCATAATCTTGTGAGTGTGAGTGGTTAGTATTTTAGTCCTCAAAATACATTGTGTGTGGGAGTAGTTGTAACCTTCGAAAGAACTCGACATCTAGCTTAGTGTCGGAAATAGTGTAAGCGAAGTGTAAAGGTTTTCTCCGCCGGTGAAAGGAGCTTGTTGACTAGTGAAGTTAAACTCTCGAGTGTGAGACTCGGGGAGTGGAGTAGGGCAAGGAAAAAGAGTCCTTGTAGGCCGAACCACTATAAACAACTTGTTGTGGTTTGATCATTTCTTTCCTTATTTACTTATTACATATTGCTTGCATATTTCATTAACATACTTAAGATCAATATAAATTGATCTTTCAATAAGTTTCAAAACAAAGTTTTTAATCGGTAAACTATTCAACCCCCCTTCTAGTTTTCTACAATTGGTACCAGAGCCTCGTTGCTCAAGAATTTCTAAAATAACTTGTATTTTATAAACTTGAAACGATCCATGGATTCTGAAAACTTTAAAGAAGGGCAATCTATGCAAAGACCACCACTCTTTGAAACCAATGGATTTATCTATTGGAAAAACCGTTTTGAAACATATGTAAAATCAAAAGATATAGATCTTTGGTTTATTATTGTTAAAAGAGATTTTAATTCTACAACAAAGGATATTTCCGTTGATGAACAAAAGAAATTAGTTGCTAAAAATAATGAAGCTAAAATGATGCTTTATAATGCTTTACCTAGAAAAGAATATGAAAGAATTTTTATGTGTGAAACCGCCAAAGATATTTGGGAATCTTTAATTATTACACATCAAGGTAATTCACAAGTCAAGGATAACAAAATTGATCTTCTTGTTCAACAATATGAACAATTTGTTATCCCTGAAGATGAAACCATTGATTGTGGCTTTGCTCGTTTTAACACTATCATTACATCACTTAAAGCACTTGATGAATCTTTTCGTAGTAAGAACTTTGTCAGGAAATTTCTTAGAGCACTCCATCCCAAATGGAGAGCTAAAGTGACCGCTATTGAAGAATCAAAAGATCTCTCAATAATGTCACTAGACGAGCTAATTGGCAACCTCAAAGTTCACGAAATGGTAATGGAGAAAGATTCGGAGATCATCAAAGGAAGAAAGGAGAAGATCAAATCCGTTGCTCTTAAAGCAAAGGTGGAATCAAGTGATGATGGTGAATCTTGTTCCGATAGTGAAGATGAGGAGTATGCCATGGCCGTTAGAGATTTCAAGAAGTTCTTTAGAAGAAGAGGAAAGTTTGTAAGACAACCTCGAGAAGAAAAGAAGCCATTCCGAAAAGATCGGAATGATAAGAAGATTAAAGGTGAAAGAAAGTGTTTTAGATGTGGTGATGCAAGTCATCTCATAGGAGAATGTCCCAAGCCACCTAAAAGCAAAACTCAACGAGCTTTTGTAAGTGGTGCTTGGAGTGATAGTGAAGACGATGAAGAATCAAGCAAGGAAGAGATCGCTCTAATGGCACATGAGTCAAATGAGGTACTTTCCGACT